>ML789325.1:332931-347255 GCA_009831015.1 Picea engelmannii
AAAAAATATATTTTTTGTTTAATTAAAATATTAAAAATTGCATCCATTTTTAAAATTTTATATAAAATTAATTATAATTTCTTTTGATTTTAAATTTACTTATTAATAAATCAAATATTAAATATTTTAATAAATTAGATTTCACTGATTTGAAAATTCTTAATCAATCTTTATATAAAATATATATTATAAATGTGATAAAAACATCACATTCAACATAATCCACATGTCTTTTTTGGAATAATAATAAAATAGTATTCCCAAGGACTTAAGCCCCTAGGATCAACACTTAGCCCCTCCTCCCACCTTCTAGCCCCTAATTCCTTGCCCACTTTGTGGAAGCTTAGTCCCCCATCACTCATTCATCGTGGTCGGTCTGCACGTGGCGGTGTTTATATTTTATTAATGTGCTCCATACATACATATACAAAATTAGGCCCTTGGCCTACAACCCTTAGGCTCTCTAGCCTAACAATCACATAAGCCCATAGGATTATACAAACTTGGCTCACAAACCTACAACACATATTTACAATTCATTTCATAAACCAGATTTACAAAGGGCTTGGTCATGGGGACACTACAATTCCCCTCCCCTTATTTCTGCACTGTCGTCAGTGCAACCTTACACTGTCTCTGCAAGATTTTTCAAAATTTTCAAAAATATGTGGGTACTCTGCCCGCATAACCTCTTCATGCTCCCATGTCGCGTCCTCAGGACCGTACCAGGTCCACTGGACCTTTACAAGCTCTATGGCTCGATTCCAGAGCTATTTTCTTTTCTTGTCCAATATGCGCACAAGATGCACTCACAAGACACCTTTTGGTTCCACCTGAATCACATTCCAATCGATAACATGATTAGCATCAAGTATATATCTCTTATGCAGTGAAACATGAAACACATTATGTACAGTCATAGATGCAGGTAATGAAAGCATGTATGCAACTGGCCCAATCCTTTCCAGGATCTCAAATGGCCCACAAAATCTTGCTGCCAACTTGGCACAACTTCCCAGCTTTAGGGAACTCCTGTTAGTTTTAACTTTCAGGAAAACATGGTCACCCACTTTGAATTCTCTGTGGGTTCTGTTACTATCAACTTAACTTTTCTGCATGCCCTGGGCATCTTTTAGATTATGTTTAATCCTTACCATTTGGTCTTCCATCTCTTTAAGCAGCTCAGGCCCAACTACTTCTCTGTCAGCTGGATTATCCTAGCTCACTGAAGTGTTGCACTTTCTTCCATAAAGTGATTCAAATGGGCTCAACTTCAATGATGCATGATACCCATTACTGTAGGCGAATTCTACCAAATGCAGGTAGTCTTCCCACCTTGATGGTTTATCCATCACATACATTCTCAGTATGTCCTCTATTCCTCTGTTCACCCTCCCTATCTATCCATCAGACTCAAGATGATACGCTGTACTAAAGTTCAGATTCATTCTGAACCCCCTAAACAATCATTTCCAAAAATTCGAGGTGAATTTCGGGTCCCTATCAGACACAATTGTCTTAGGAATTCCATGCAAGTGTTCCACTTCTTTTAAGAAGCTATCAACAACATTTGTTGCCCTGTGAGTGGTTTTCAGTGGAATAAAATGGGCAGATTTTGTAAGCTTGTCCACCACCACCATGATTGAATCATGATGTTTGCTTGTTCTGGGAAAACCTGTGATAACATCCATTGTCACCACTTCCCATTTCCACTCAGGAATGGGTAAAGGCTACAGCAACCCTGCTGGGTGCCTATGCTCATCCTTAACTTTCTGGCACTCCATACATCTGGTAATGTATTCAACGATTTCCTTCTTCATACCCGGCCAAAAATAATGGATTTTGACTGCTGCCACAGTCTTCTCATATCTAGGATGTCCAACATAAGCCACGTTATGCATTTCTTTTAGAATTGCCAACTTCAATTCTTGGACATTCGGTACATACACTCTGTTTTTATACAAAAGTAAGCCATCAGTTCCCAAGGTGTAACTTCCCTTGGTCTGTGGTCTCTCACGCTGTTGTAGCTTTGCTACCAGACCTCTGTACTGCAAATCATCATTTGCAGCTTCCAAAATTTTGTCCTTAATCTCAGTCCTGTACATGCTAATGGCTATAGCATGTAATTCGTGCACTTTTCTACTGAGTGCATCAACCACCTTATTTTATTTCCCTTTGATATGCTTGATATCAAAGTCATATTCACACAAAAACTCGAGCCATATGATTTGCCTAGCATTTAAAGTTGGCTGATCAAATAAATACTTCAGACCATTGTGGTCTATTCTCAATTTGAATCTCCTTCCCATGAGGTAATTTTTCCATTTCCTCAATGCGTGGACGATCGCTGCCAGCTCTAAATCGTGAGTGGCATAATTTCTTTCATGCTCTTTCAGCTTTCGGGGTTCATAATAGATTACAAATCCCTCTTGGCTGAGAACTCCTCCCAGCCCCTCCTTACACGCATCTGTGCACACCATGAAATCCATATTTGGATCTCCAATCTTTAGGATTGGAGCATTGGTTAATAGTTACTTCCATCACTGGAAACTACTCTTACACTCTTCCATCCACTAAAACTTCTTCTCCTTCCTTTGCAAGGAAGTGATGGGGTGAGCTATCTTTGAGAATCCGGATATAAACCTTTTTTAGTAGCCTGCCAGACCCATAAAAGATCTAAATTCTGCCACATTCCCTGGCACTGAACATTCTCGGATGGCCTCCACCTTTTCAAGATCCACAATGATCCCTTCTTCTGATATAATGTGTCCCAAGTAATGAATCTGCCTTTGATAAAATGAGCACTTGCTCAGCTTGGTGTACAGCTAGTGTTCTCTCAATACTTGCAACACCATTCTTAGGTGTTTCTCATGCTCTTCCTCTAACTTGGAATACACCAAGAAATCATCCAGGATGACTATGACAAACTTGTCCAAATAGTCCCTAAACACACCATTCATTAAGCACATGAAAACAATAGGTGCATTTGACAGTCCAAATGGCACCACTGTGAATTCATAATGACTGTACCTTGTTCTAAAGGAAGTCTTGCTGATGTCCTCCTCATTTAGTGATATCCCGATCAGAGATCTATTTTTGAAAATATTTTCGCATCCTTCAACTGATCAAAAAGGTCATCGATCCTTGGCAGAGGATACTTGTTCTTGACAGTTATCTTATTCAACTGCTGGAAATCAATGCACAACCTCAACGTCCTATCTTTCTTCTTTACGAATAGGATTGGGGATCCCCAAGGTGACATGTTGGGGAGAATGTATCCCTTTTTTAGTATCTCTTCGAGATGCAATTGCAACTCTTTCATCTCTGGCGTACTCATTCTATATAGAGATTTCGAAACTGGAGCTACTCTTGGCATTAGATTTATAGAAAAAATGATGTTCTTCTTCGGAGGTAGTCCAGGTACCTCCTGAAATACATTCTTGAACTCTGTGAGTACCTCATGGTATTCCAACTTCGAGACTGCATCAATGGATGCTTCTCCCACACGGGTTGCAAATAACTGACAGCCTTTCCTGTAACATTTCTTCAGCTGCATGGCTGAAATTTCTCTAACAGCCACGGCTCTGGGAATTCCTTGGAATGTTACCTAATTTCCCTCTTCATCTAGGCATGTAAACCTCTTGTTACAGTAGTCTATAAGGGCATGGTGCTGGTCCAAGCAGTCCATCCCAATTAAGCAGTTGTAAGAGCCTAAAGACAAAATATTCAATTCAACCTTAGTGCTTACTCCTTTCATGTCCACTGAAGAGGACTTAACCAATTCAGTAACCTTCCTGTTGGTTCCTATGGATAAATTCACTATCCAAGACTTTTCATGTTTTCTTCTTATTAAACGCAAACTTTCCACCACCCTAGGATCTATATAACTATGGTTATCCCCTAAATCAATTAGAATAATGAGTGGTTGGTTGTTAATCATACCTTCCCTTTCAATCATGTGCAATTGAAATTCTTCCTTCTTGTTGTCTAGGGCTGAGTAGATCCTTGCCATTCTGTTGCCAATGTCCTCCACTGTTTCATCTTGTTGAACCGTATGGACAGCTTTGGCTTTGCAATTTTTATGGGGACAGTCCCTGTACTTGTGGTTTCCTTGACAACCCCAACACTGAATGAGCACATGTCTCTACCTTTTTGCTCCCTCTTCAGTCATTCTCAGCTCTCTAAACGATGGATGTCCTTGAAGACTGTCTTTGAAAAAGGAAGGCTTGTTTCCCTTCTGCCTTTGTTCCTTCTTAAACTTCCTCTCAGCATTACAAGCCTTCCGAAGGATAGGCCTTTCTCCTTGCTGTTCATACAAGCATTTCTCCCTTCTTATGGCTTCTTCCATGGACTTAGGATCTTCATACTGAATCTTGTCACCCATGGAAGGTGGCATTCCACTCAGATATCTCTGAATATTGATAGCCTCATCTTTGATGAATGGAACATGCTTCAGTAGTTCCAGAAAACCTTGTTCATACTCATCAATAGTCATGCTCCCTAGCTTGAGTTCGAAGAAATCCTTCATCTTTCTGTCATAGTATCTTTTAGTCAGGTATTTCTTCTCGAAATACCTCTTAAATTCCTTCCAAGTGACTTCTTTCTCTCTGATGTGCTGCACCTTTACAAACTGATCCCACCACATGGATGTTTTTCCTTTCAGTTGATACATTGCAATTCTTCCTTCTGGATGGGTGGAATAATTCTGCAGTTGGAAATATTTCCTCATGCCAAGCAACCATGTCTCGGCATCTTCCTCCTTCTTATGTTCTCCATCAAATGTTGGAGGATTGATCTTGTTCATCTCCCCTTTCAATTCATCCTTTCCAAATTTTCGGTGTTTTCTAGTAGGGGACGGGCTTGAACTATTGTGTGTCTCCTTGCTAGAATGCTTTGGGGAGAGATAGTGATGTCTGCTACCACTCCTAAATCTTCTTCCCAACTCAGGGGTTCTAACACTTCTTTATCTTCTTGTGTCACTTTCTTTTTCCAATTTATTTTCTATTCTTTCCAGGCTCTTCAACATTTTTAAGTTGAATTCACCCTGTCGATCCCTGATTTTCATGAGCTTTCGACTATTAGCTCGACGAGCCTGGGCATCTTTTTGCAATTTTTCAATGAGTTTAATCATACGTCCTTCTTTATCTATCTCTTTTCCCTGCCCATTAGAGTTTGTTCCCTTTACTCCCAGGTTGACATAATTTCCTTCCCGTTCGTCTTTTGTTTCGGAGGCAATCTGCACCTCTTCCAATTCCATACTCGGTGTCAATTTTCGGCTGGTGTCCTGACACCCGTTGAACTCTACACACACACTGTGCAATCAATCCAAGGTTTTTCAGGCCCTTAACCTTAAGGAAAATTTACAACATTAATAACCAACATAAACAAGAGAAAATGTTTGGATTCAAATAAGTTTTCTGAGCTCCATTAGTTCTATAAATTTCGGGACTTCGGGACTTCGGGTTTTTCAGTACTCGAAAGTTCACTATGCAGTAACTCCTAACTCCTTGTCATTAAAATCCCCGAAATCTGAATTTTCAGTTCACTTTACTCTCCAGGCCCACAATGCAGCTGTTTCCCTTAACCATAGTGGCGCGTGGTATGTTTTAGAGGGTCCACGTCACCATCGGTGGCGTCATCGGGTCCCACCACTCTCACCTATATTTTCAATTCTCTGGCACGTGGTACACATCCATGCACTCACGTCCATTCCAAGAAAAAAACCCAACAGTCAGGTCCCCTTTCAGCTCTACGACGTAGATCTTTTCGACATTTTGGGTTTTCGAGCATCGGGAGTTCGTGCACCCCACATCTCGAACTTCCATCTGCCGAAATCCCGAAAAATACGGTTTACTCCTCCACCGAATCGAACGATTAACTCCCTTCCTATAGTCTACGGTGTAGATCATTTCGGGATTTCGTGTATCGCAATTCCCACGCTCCTGTGAAATTCAAAAGGGATTTTAATCCCTGCGCACATTTTCCAGATCCGACGGCCACAAGGGTTCACCTTCCCTCTCGAACAGATCCTAAGGCTCCAACACTGTTGGTGTGGAGTCCTCTCTCCCTGTGGCCATAGACCACACCAGCTGCGGTTTCACACATCGCTATACCTCTTGAGCTTACCAGGGTCCGAAATTGGTCCTCCAGACACAATTTATCCTCACACCCTCGGTACAAAGACCACTCAACTTGCTCAACTAGGCTTAGTGTCAAAACCTTGGCTCTGATACCAATTTGTAACACACCTTTTACTATTACCAAGGCTTAATCGCTCTTAAATAAAACTATAACACCACTTTGTACATAACTCATAACGAAATTATAGTAATAACATGCATTTAATCAAGAAATTCAATTAAACTCAGAGTAAACATAATATTTACTGGTATAATCAACAATCAATAGCATTAACATTAAATTGATATACACAGTGGAATACATGAATAAACATCATCTGATACTTATCTTTGAAACAGAGATAGATTCCACCAACCATGTGCATGCCTTCCACGAATCTCCCATCCTTAGACCGCACTTCTCATCAGCTCAGCAGTGGGTCACCCCTGAGCTGGGACTAAGATTCACTCGAAGGCAAGGAATCCTAGGCTAGGCTGAGGTTACAGGGAAAACATAAGAGAAAAACCGGTAGGATTCTTCCCAAGATACCATATTACTCCCACTACTACTAGACTCTTATTCCCCACATGCTTGTTCCAACCGAGAGTATACACCTTCACAAGCACATTCTATCGGTGCCAACGTCCCTCTTTAGGTCTCGACAATAGGCTGGATAAAGAAGCCTTAGAGCCAGAAGCTGGTGCTGGACACTCTCTGGAAGAAACCACTTCCCAACAAACTCTCTCACCTAGAGAGAATTGCTCATAGGCTTGACAACTTGCCTCTTACAACAACAGTCACCTCCCTCACCTGGAGAGAGTTCATACACAGGCTCAATCACAACTTGCACTAGCCATCAAGCCACGCTCATTCCAGCTCTGGATGGCCACAATTACCAACTGGAAAAACAAACACGGGCTTCCCAAATAGGATTAGCAATGGTGCAAGGTCTTACAGTGTTGGTTCTCGAGGACGTGTGACAAACAATCCACGTAGGGAATGAGATAGGTTCCATGGATCAGAATGGAGAGAGTGAAACCGACCTTTTCAGAAATGAGCACCGACTTCTCAGCTTTCAGAATAGAGGATATACATGGTTTTTCAGAGCCAAACACAGGATTTTCGGCTCACAGGGAATCAAGAGGGTTCTCTGTAGAGCTCGGGTAGGTCGTACTGCTCAGAGCTCCGTACACGCTCAGGAAGTTGGATGGAATGGGCGAGGAACCCCTCTCATATCTCATCTCAACTGTTTTATTCGCATGCAACAGGGTTGACATTTCTCACCCATGGAACTACATGCATTCCATCAGCATGCATTCCTTCCCATTTGGTAGTCCCTCGTCCTTCCCCAAGAACTTAGGCTAAAACATCACATTCAACATAATTCACGTGATTTTTTTGGAATAATAATAAAATATTATTCCCAAGGACTTAAGCCCCTAGGCTCAACACTTAACCCCTCTTTCCACCTTCCAGCCCCTAATTCCTTGCCCACTCTGTGGAAGCTCAGTCCCCCATCACTCATTCATCATGGTCGGTCTGCACACGACGATGTTTATATTTTATTAATGTGTTGCATACATACAGATACAAAATTAGGCCCTTGGCCTACAACCCTTAGTCTCTCTAGCCTAAAAATAACATAATCCCACAGGCTTATACAAACCTTGCTCACCAGCCTACAACACATATTTACAATTCATTTCATAAACCATATTTGCAAAGGGCTCGGTCTTGGGGACACTACATGGAGCTTCCTAATTGTGTTGATTACTATCTTGGAATCTCCTTCCACTATAGTATTGGTTATTGCTTCTCGGCATAGAATCTCAAGGCCAGTCTCCAGGGCTCCAAACTCCGATGCATTGTTAGTTGAGTTCCCCAAACTCCCAGTGTATAGTCGAATGATATTTCCTTGATTGTCCCTAATGACTCCTCCCAACCCTGTCTAGCCTGGGTTACCTTTCGATGCCCTGTCAAAATTCATCTTGAGGGAACCCTCTGGTGGCGGTTTCTAGTTGCGCTCACCTATTTGGAGTTGGACTGGTCATCTCACTTGAAAGGGGTTGTGTCCATCTATCCGTCAAAAGGCCTAAAGAATTATGAGGTCCTGGGTTGTGAGTTGTGCATTGCTCAGTTGGCAGTTGCAACTCTATACAATTTCTCTTGTCATGGAGATGATGGTTTCCTTGATATTTTCTACGGTCCATTTTTGGTTCTTGAAGATGCATCATTTTATTTCATTCCGGATTTCCCAAATGATCATTCTAGGAATGAGGATCCAGCTATGGTTCACCTCTTCATTGTTGTTGTATGTCTCTTTCCAAGTATTGATGGTTGCGGATATATTCCCTCTGATCCTATTAGATTGTCGGAAGATGCTTGCTACCCAGTCCCAAACTTCTAATGTGAGGGTACATTCATCCAGTAGATGGTTCGTTGTTTCCTATTTATATTCACATAGGGGACATCTGGAGGGTCCTATGAAACTATGCTTCTTGAGGTTTTCCCAAGTTAAGATTCGATTGTGGAGTATTAGCCACTGGAATATTTTTATTTTTGGCCACTGTGGGTTGTTCCAGAACTTAACCCATTGTTGCGCTGGGTCTTCTTGGTCCTGGTTCATAATGTAGTGGCGTACTTATTTGAGGTTTAATTCCCCACCATCCTTGTGCCCCCATCTCAGCTGGTTCATTCCTTCCGTAACTGCTATTTTTCGTTTCCCTAGTTCCTCCTCCACTTCTTGTATTGTTGTTGTGATTTGGTCTCTATTCTGTGGGGTGAGAGTATTCCATATTCTCCATTTGTTGCAATCTGTCTCTTGCTTCTAGTATTGCTAGACTCTGGTTTTTCCTTGTGGAAGTATCTCCTGTTGGATTTCCTCCCTTTTGGGTTTTTCCAATCTAGGTTCTTGTTGCCAGGCATCCTCCCAAAATCTTGCAGTTCTGCCATTTCTGACCTCCCAAAAGATGTGTGATTGAATCCAAGCCTTATTGTGCCATGCTAGGTTCCAAATAGAAGACCCTGCCTTGGTGCCTCTGAAGTGGATTTTGTCCTGATCGATTATGTTCAGGGCATATTTTTCCTTCCAAAGGGTTACCCATGGCGTTGTGGTTGCTTTGACCCAGCACCACCGGAGTTTCTCCCCATAGGCGTCATTGGTCACTTGCGGGTCATGTAGCCCCAGGCCTCCGTTGTCTTTTGCTTTACAAATCTTCTCCCAAGCCACTAGTGCCCATTTTTTCTTTATGTCCTCTCCTCGCCAGAGGAAATCTCTTTTTATTGTCCTTATTCTTTGTAGTATCCCCTTGGGGGTTGGAAATACCGACATCATAAAGGTTTGAATAGCTTGCAACACTGACTTGGTTAAGATGAGTCTTTTGGCTAGGTTGAGGGATCTGTATGTCCAATTTTTGACCTGATCTTGTAGCTTGTTGATTACTCCTTCCCAAGTGGACATTTTGTAAGATTTATCTATTAGTGGGATCCCCAAGTACTTTGTTGGAAGTGTTTTATGTTCAAAGCCCAGAATGTTGGCCAGATTTCTCTGGATGGCAGGGTTGGTATTAAAGAAAAAGATCATAGATTTTGATTGGTTTATCTCAACTCCCGAAGCTTCCCCAAACTCATATAGGATTTGTTTGTAAGCTTTCTCTTCGTTGAACATGGGTATGCCATGCAGTGTGGTTTCGTCCACAAATTTTTGGTGTGTGGTGGTAGGACAGGTCGCAAAGGGTTTGATCCCAGTTATTTCCACTGTTGCGGTTGCACTCTTTATGCTTCGGCTGAGACCTTCCATCATTAGAATGAAAAGGAAGGGGGACAGTGGGTCTCCTTGTCTGATGCCTCTAGTGGGCCAGAAAGGTTTGGGACGGGCTCCATTGACCAAGAGCGAGTGGATTGTAGTTGAAACTAGGATGACTATCCAGTTGATCCAGTGTTGGGTGAACCTGAAGGCTTCCAAGGTCTTGACCATATACTTCCAGCTAATTTTATCATAAGCTTTAGCTAGGTCTAGTTGTATTATCATTCCACCTTGTTTCTGAAGCTTCAGGGTATGGATGTATTTGTTGGCATGGATGATATTGTCCATTATTTGTCTTCCTTCCATGAAACCAGCCTGGTCTTGCGAAACCGGTGTGGGTAGGAGCAGTTTCAGCCTATTTGCTATGACTTTGGAGATTAGCTTATACACCGCATTGCATAGTGCTATCGGTCGGTATATGTCTGGGGTTTTGGCTTCATTTTCTTTTGGGATGAGTGTAATCATTGTGGCATTTAGTGCTTTGAGAATAGAGGTTGTCCTTCTAGAGTCTTCCACTACTCTATACACTTCATGTTTGACAACTTCCCAAAAAGCTCTAAAGAACTCCACCGTGAATCCATCCAGGCCTGGAGCTTTCCCATTGGGCATTTCCTGTAGTTCTTGGTCGATTTCCTCCTCAGATATGGGTTTGTTCAAATTGTTATTTTGTTCTTTAGTGACCAGTCGTGGGATATCCTATGTTATCCTTTGTATGGTCATCATTTTGTCTTGGTTTGGTTCTTGGGATATCCCCTGGAAATGGTTTACCAGAGATGTTTCTATGTCTTTATGTGACTCTCTCTCTATTCCATCCTAATCCCCAATCTTCCAGAATTTTTTGTGGGCTCTTCTGGACATCATTGTTCTATGAAAAAATTTGGTGTTCCATTCCCCTTCGTTTAGCCATTTGATCCGGGACTTTTGTCGCCAAAGGGTTTCTTCTTTCTGACATCATTTCTCCCACTTCTGAGTCAGCTGGAGTTCTTCCTTTTTCTGTTCCTCCGTGTAGCCCTCCAAAATGCAGGTTTCCTGGAGTGTTTTCATTTTTCCTTCTATATTGTTCTTTTCTTGGTTTATATTCTCGAAGGTGTCCTTGTTCCACTCCTTGAGCCTATGTTTGATGTGTTTGAGTTTTTTATATAGTTTGAACATCCTTTTCACTTTCTATGGTTTCTCCTCTCTCCACCATTGATTTATTCTTTCTTGGAAGGTCGCGTGTTCCGGCTAGAATTTCTCAAATCTGAAGGGCCTATTTTTTGGAGTGCTCTGGAATCGTGCTTCCAGTTGTATCGGCCAGTGATATAATACTCCCCAGGGTAGGATATTGCAGTCTAAGGTCAGCCCTTGCATTATGATTGACTGTGAAACCAGGAATCTGTCAAGTCTCATTGCTACCTGATGTTCATTCATCTGTTTATTATTCCAGGTGAATTGGTCGTTATTAGTTTTCAAATCTACCATCTTCGCTATGTTGATGAAGTTGGAGAAATCCTCCACATCTCTATCCAGTCGTCTTATCCCTCCTTTTTTCTCCACCAATGACATGATGATGTTGAAGTCCACTACTAGGATCCATTGGAGTTTATTTGATATGGTTTTAAGCTCTTCTAGGTCTCTGATCATTCCTTTCCTTCCCTTTGTCGCTTGGGGTCCATACACATTAGTGCATATAAACTCTTCTACGTTCCCAATGATTTGCATGCATGTCGTAAGAGTGTGCTTGGTTGCTTCAGCTACTATTAGGCTGAGTACTTGGGGGTTCCACGAGGTCAGGATTCCCCCTTCCATTTGTTGGCCTCCAGTGGCCATCATTTTGTACTTGTGCCAGTGTTGCTGACTGATGGTTTCCATTCTGTCTATATTACACTTTATTTCTTGAACAAAACAAAGATCCGGTTGTTTCTGCCTTAGTCTATTTCTAAGGATTCGTTGTTTTTTTGGGCTATTTAGGCCTCTTATACTCCAGGTTATGACCTTCCTTTTAAACATGCATGGGGGAGTTACGAAAGAGTTTCTTGATCTTACCCAAGTTTATCAGCAATGCTCCGAGCTCCTACAGGGCTACACTATTTGATTTTCTTCCTTTTTTCCTCTACGTCTGCTTGGTTGATAGTTGTGGTTGTCCCTCGCTTGCTTTAACTCCTAGGTGTCCAGTCTCCCCGTAAGTATGCATTTGGCCACGAGCTTTGGCTTCCTCCCTTTGTAGGAACGGTTACTGGATGCGGTCTAGTTGCTCGGTTGGTACATTCTCTACACCTTGTTTTTTCCATTGTTCCAGTATATTTGTAAGATCTATCCCTTCACTTTCTACAAGATCTCTAAGATCAGGATCTTATGTGCCCACTTTGCTTGGGGTCATTTCCGCATCTCCCTCAGCTTCTTGCATGGGGGTGTTGTCGTCTCTAATTTCTCACTCCATTGGGATTGCGCAACTTCCTTGTCCTTTCTGAGTGCTTGGTCGATCATTGGGCTCATTTACCTTTTGTTCTCTCACTTCCTAAATTGTTTCCTTATCTTGATCACTTTTTCCTTCTTTGGTAGATCTTTCATGTCCTTCTGTTTTATTCTGGGCCTCGAGGTTGCTCCCTGCTGAGGCTTTGCCCTGCTTCTTGTTTTCTCTACTCTTGAGGTTTGTCTTTACAAAACCTTCCTCTTATGGATGTTGTTTGGGGTTTTTCTTTTCTTTATTTTTATTAAGAGGGCATTCCCTGATCAGGTGGCCATGTTCATGACATCTTTTGCATATGAAATGGATCTGTTCATAATCGATGTTTTGGATCCATTCCTCGTCTCTGAATTCGAGGCTAATGGCTTATAGAAGTGCTCCCGACACATCCATCTCTATACATATTCTTATGTAAGATGTATATCTCCCTCTCAGGGTGGCGTCGATTATCTTTATGCATTTCCCCAGTGTGTTTCCTATAGCTTCAAATGTTGAGGGTAACTAGTAGTCTAAAGGTAGGGAGTAGAGTCTAAGCCAGACTAGTACCTTTTTGAAGGTTTCTTTTTCGGGGGAGAAAGTTTCCTTCCAAGGTTGCATGTATAGTCCTGCTGATGCATGGAAGTATGGGCCTCCTTCAAATATTTTATCCCTATCCTCCAGGTTTATGAAAACAATTGTGAAGAAACCTTTCAAGCCCAGATGAAGTTCCACTTCCCCATTCATCTTCCAGTGGTATTTAATCTAGTTGCGCAACATTCTCTCTGTTGGCCACAAGAACATAAACTTGCAGATTAGCGCATGCACTTTCATCTAATCTCGGTAAAGTTGCGTCTGCAGATCTACCGGTACCACCTTTGGTATCATTGATGTTTTGGGTTTGCATGGGTTGCGCCCTTCCGTCGAATTGGTCTTCTGTGTGTCTGGCATTTCACTCTAGGTTTCCTTGGCTTCCTCTTCCATTCTCTCTTTTGTGCCCTGGTTCCTTTCCAAACTAGTCTGTGGGTTTGATCCTGAGGTGCCTGTCATTGGTTCTTTGAAAAATACACCCCTTGGCCCCTTCCCTCTGTCTACCACTACCTATTTGTATGAGGGGGTACCCTTGCCCCCCCCTCTGGTGCTCATGCCATGATTTGTTGAGGTCGCTACTATCTAAACCCTAGCTTGTTTTTTCTCCTCGCTGAGTGCTTCCCTCTTAGAGAATATTAAAAAAAAATTGAAAGAGTGAACTAGTTGATAGAAATGGGAATTATTGATCTTTTCAAAAATTAGTGAAAATTACCACAAATGAAAAATAAATTACTATTTTCAAATGTTAAATTTAGTATATTTTAATTAGAGAATGAAAACTTACCAAAATATGATAAACATGACTCTACTAATAAAATGGTAATTGCTGATTTTGTGAAGAACAAATTGTGACAAGTACTCAAAGCAATTTTTTCTTTCTATCATATTTGATATGTTATAAGTGATGAAGGAAAAATTTCCAAGTATGACAAATAGAGTGTTTCCAATATAGCATGTAATTAGTCAACAATATTTCCTAATAATACATTCTTAAATTAAGCATGGAATAATACTTAGTCAACAATATTTCCTTTGTAAGAACAAAATTACTTTATATTTTAAAGAAATGTTAATTGTTAGCATTATGAATAGGATGTATTACTAAATTAACGATTCCATCACAATTTTATTTTATAATGTTACTAACATAAACAAGACACAACTAATAGAAACTTTGTAATTACTAAAAGAATGAACTAGTAGTATAAATATGATAAATTGTTAATAGAAATGGTAATTATTTATATTTTCAAACATTAGTGAAAATTAATACAAATGAAAAATAAATTACTATTTCCAATTGTTAAATTTAGTATATTCTAAGTGGAGAATGAAAATTTACCAAAATATGATAAACATGACTCTACTAATAAAAATGGTAATTGT
>ML789325.1:361886-373089 GCA_009831015.1 Picea engelmannii
AACGTAGATGTAAATTTTACGTCTCTATCCGAAATCATCATTTTAGGAATACCATGTAGTCTAAAAATTTCTTTCATGAATATTTCAACGATGTTAATAGATTTAAAAGTAGACTTTATAGGAATAAAGTGTGAAAACTTACTAATCTTATCGATTACTACCATAATTGAATCATTTTGTTTTTGAGTTCTAGGCAAACCTGTAATAAAATCCAATGATATAGTCTCCCATTTCGATTCTAGTACAGGTAGAGGCTGGAAGAGGCCGGTTGGATGTTGGTGTTCATCTCTCACCTGTTGACAATCTTGGCACCTAAATAAGTATTATTCTATTTCTCCCTTCATATTAGGCCAATAAAATAACTTCATTAGTGTTGTCACCATTTTATGGTATCCCGGATGACCAGAATATGGTTTCTTGTGTACTTCGTCTAAAACTGTTAACTTTAATTCAGCAGAATCTGGTATGTATAATCTATTTTTAAATCTTAGTAGACCATTTCCGTCTAAACTCAGATTTGTTCTGTTTAAATTTTCTGCATTATTTCGTAAATTTGCCACTGTTTTAGTGTAATTTTCATCATTATTACTTGCATCCTTTATCCTCTGCTCAAGATCATTTTCAACCCTGCTAATGTTCATTTCAAATAACCCATGATTTCTTCTACTTAAAGCATCAACCACCTTGTTTTCCTTACCTTTGATGTGTCTTCCCTCAAAGTCAAATTCTCTCAAGAAGGCCAGCCATCTTGCTTGCCTTGTGTTAAGGTCTGGTTGACTAAACACAAATTTTACCCCACTATTATTAGTCAATAACAAAACTTTTATGCCCATTATATAGTGTCGCCACATATTTAAAGCATGTATTAGAACTGTGAACTCTAAGTCATGAGTGACGTAGTTTCATCCGTGCTCCTTTATTTTTAGGGACTCATAACAAATAATTTTCCCTTATTGAGTTAGTACACAACCCACACCTTCTTTACTTGCATCCACATAGACTGTGAAGTCTTTATCTAGATCTGCTACCCTTAAAATGGGTGTGATTGTTAACAATTCCTTTAACTTATTAAAACTATCATGACATTTCTGTGACCAATAAAACTTGGCTTCTTTCTTTTGTAATGGTGTGATAGGGTATGAAATCTTGGAGAATCCCTCTATAAATCTACGGTAATATCCGGTGATTCCCATGAATGAACGGATCTCTGCTACATCCTTATGGACCGGTCATTCCATGATGGATATTATTTTCTCTATATCGACTACAATACCTTCTTCGGATATTACATGTCCTAGGTACTGTATTTTCTTTTGATAGAAGTCACACTTGTCTAATTTAGCATACAGTTTGTGTTTTCCTAAGGTCCGCAGAACTATCCTTAGGTGTTCTTTTTGTCCTTCTTCTATTTTATAATACACTAGGATATCGTCAACAAATACCAAAACAAACTTATCCAAGTATTGAATGAAAATGTTGTTCATTAAACACACAAAAGTTGTTGGCACATTATTGATACCAAATGGTATAAAAACAAATTCATAATGGCCATATGTCATTCTGAATGTTGTTTTACTTATATCTTCATATTTTATTCTAACCTGGTGGTAACCAAATCTTAAATCCAATTTAGAAAAAATATTTGCCCCACCTACTTGATTAAACAAATCATTGATCCTTGGTAAGGGGTATTTGTTTTTAACTATCATTTTTTTTAATTGTTTGTAATCAATGCATAATCTTAGGGTTTCGTCTTTCTTTTTAACAAAAGGGACTGGTTCTCCCCATGTTGAGACACTTGGATGAATGTATTCCTTGTCCAACAATTCTTGTAGTTGAATTTTTAATTCTGTTAACTCGGGTAAACTCTTTCAGTAGGGTACCTTAGGTATAGAAGATGAACCAAGTAGTAGGTCAATAGAAAATTATATCTCTCTCCTTTGGGGAAATTCAAGTATCTCATCAATAAACACATCTTTAAAATCATATAAAACGACAAAATCCTCTAAACTTGGTTTATTTTCTTTTTCCAACAGATTTTTCACTTAGATAGCATAAATATGACAACCTTTTCTCATACACTTCTTAAATTTCATTGTTGAAATCTGCCTGACTGCTATTGGTTTTCGTAAGCCTTGAACTGTCCTAGCAGTGTCATTTTCATCTTTATACTTGAGTTATTTTTCATAACAATCTAAAACTTCTTTATGCCTTTATAACCAGTCCATTCAAATAATTAAATGTTATAATACCCTAACGGTAGAATGTTCAGATTTGTTTTTGTGTTTTTACCACCTAAACTGAACTCACAGTCATAAATAAAATCAAATACTTTTATTTTTGTTCCTATTGATAGTTGTACTAGCCAATATTTTGCATGTTTTGTTTTCTTAAGTTTATTTGAATCCACTACACCAAGAGCGATATAGCTCAACATGGATCTAGGATCAATTAAAATAGAAATACCAGTATTGTTAATTTTACCTGCAATTTCCACTACAATGGATCGGTGATAATCTTGTCGGCCATCCACGACTGCATTGATACTATGTAAACTTCTTCCCACATCTCCCACCATGGAGGCTTCCTGTAGGTTATGAACCGCAGTCCTAGCTGTTGAAGTCAAACATGGGCATTTCCTCCTTAAGTGAGGTTGTCCACATTCCCAACAGTTTAACGGTTTTCATCCGGGCATGACCTCTTCTACTGGTGGCCTTGATCTTACCTGAGATTCCTTGTGGAAAAAATACCTATACAAGTCCTCAAATGCCTCTGAAACCTGTCCCAATGTGTTCATATCATAACAATTAGTCAAAAATGACTATTCAGCCACAGAAAACAGAATTGGGCTCATCTAAGCATGACCTCCATCAATGGTGGCCCTAAGCTCCTTGAAACTTCAAAGTAGAAAAACCTGCAAAATAACTCTCCAAATTCCATTAAAAGATATTCCAATGGATTCAAAACATCCAAAAACCCCTAGATGGGCTTTTTTGGCACCTCATTTGGCCAAAAAATGAAGAAGTTAGGCCTCTTGCCATTTTTGTCCTTCAAGCTTGTTGTCTTTGGTTCGCCAATTCACACCTCCTATGTGAGAAACCTGGCTTTTGGGTGTTTCCCATGCCTAAACCCAACACACGTGCACATGCCCACAAAATGCACCAAATTGTATCACCGTTAGCGAACTAAGCCCTTGAAGCACAGAGGTGTTGGGCGCATGGGGGCCATGTGGACACATCCCAGTGTATAAAAAGGGCTATGTTGCATGTTGGTTGTGGGCTCGACACGTCTCCAGGCGCGTGGTTTGTTGGCCGTTTAAAAAACACTCGCGAAAATATTTGGCAAGGGTCATATGCTAGGTGTATTGAAACTGGGGGCTGGGGCTAAGACCCAGCCTAAACCACGCGCCATTCAAAATACATCACAACTTTAAATAAAAGTGTGAATGTTTATGGTTAAGAACCAAATCATGGGTGCAATGGCATCCCAACCCTTTCCAATTCATTACATTGTGGTGGAGGTCCAGGGATCGAACCCCACGGACTCCATAAAATTTTGATCAAACACAATATGGTGCCATGTGGAAGCCCATGCCTGGGCCACATGGCACCACCAAATTGGCTAAAAACATGCCATGTGTCTCACCTCCATTCGCCCACATGTCCTGCCAAATAACTTCTTGCCAACTCATCAACTGGCACGTTAGCATCATACACGTCAGCACTGCCACATGTGAGATATGACCCTACCATTTCATCACCTGTATGGACTGTACGGACTATACAGTCAACATTTATGTTTTTGCCTGTTTGGAAAATTGAACAGAATGTGATATCTCACTCATCTGATGTCTGTTTGACCCCATTTGAAGTGTATTGGGTTCGTGACAACGAGGGCTACACACCTATTTGTTTTCAGGGGATTCTGAACACTTTGATTTTTGGGCTAAATTTTGACCCTTGGTCCAGATTCTAATCACACCTTCCCACTGAAAGGCTTTTGGATGCACAAAAGTTGATGATTATCTGCCTAAGCTTCAATACTCTTCTTCTTCCAAGTTCTATCAACTGATTCTACTTGAAAAGTCTTTTTGGCAATCACCTCGGTACCTTGACATGCCTTGCACTGCAACTGGCTATGTCCCTCAACCACTGTTCTTCGGCTGTTGTTGAACCACTATTCTCTTTGTGCTTGGAAGACTGCCAACCTTCCCACTAAGAATCAATTCCCTCTTTTGAACTCTTTGGCATCAACGCAATGCGCTCTACAATCGTTGCAAACACTTCCCTGTGACATCTTGTCACAAGCCAAGAAAACCATCAATCTTGAAAACAAATTTATACAAGACTGAAAATGATGCCAACAAAGTCTTTTTGATCTTCAAGAAAATGGTCACATCTTGTACTTCATAAAAGAACATGGCATTTTCCAGCATCTTGGTGTACTCAAAATCGACTTACAAGCCGACAAACACCATCGACTAAACATAAGTCGAAAAAACATGATCGACACGACATAGTCGTCAAGAAAACATCGACACAATTCGAGACTCATTTGAAACATATCGACATTCCCAATGACAATTCGACATTCATGATACACAACCATGCTACAATCATGAGTCAGTCATAATGAAACTATCAAAATTTCATTGTTTATACACATACAAAATCACATGCATGCACATAGCTCTTCAACTCTCCTTCAAGTACAAACATAAGTACATAAACCCACAAACATGTGGGTACATAAAAGCTGAAAATGAAAAACTATATGGCTGCAGCAAGTGAGTATCATACCCATCTCTTACATCCTCCTAGCGAAGTTGTGCAACAACAAGAATGCCTTCAAAAGAATCACATTCACATGCAAACTTGCATCATACAAGTTATAATAAACTGCTGCAACTTGTCATACTTTCAATAGAAAAGCATATATAAGGCTGAAATATGCATCTACAAATAAAGAAATGAAAGCCTTACTTGTTCAAGAAATCTAACCATTTCTTACCAAGCCAATTCAATGGTGACTTTTTCTGCTGAAAATACTCTTCTTTTGAATCATCTTGACTCACATCAATGATGGAATATCCTCTTCCATTCTTTCCAGTCTCTTTATCCATATTATTTTCGTGATGTGGATGAGTGGTTGGATGCAATGTCCAACATTGGTCAATGAGATGACCCCTCTTCTAGCAGTGAGTGAAAATCTTTTGCATCTTCTTTTCAAGTTGCCTTTGCTTGGAAAGTTTCCTGAATGTGGTCAATCTTTTCCAACATCTTGAAACATGATGGTTATATAAACCACAATATGTACATGGACATTTTCTCCCATTTTTAAATGCAAATTTACCATGGTTAACATAATCAAAAGCAACTGAATTATAGGCAGTAATATACCTTGAACATTCACCTTTACTACCTTCTTGAGGAGGTTAATTTGAAGAGTTACTAGCTCTCTTTTGAAGACCAAAGAAAAGGTTCTTTTCCTCATGGTTGTCACAACTCTCTTGTTTCATACATTTTCATTCATCTTGAACACACACTTTGCATGCTTGAGGGATTGAACTTGCAACAAAATTTGTTCTTGGAACTGTTTCCCTTGTCTCCTCAACTTTGGAATTTGCTCCATCTTTTTGTTCATATCCAAGACCCCTATACTTGGGCCTCTCCTCAACAAAAATAGGATCAACAATGCCTTGTGCATGCTTGCCTAACCCTCTACCTTCATAGCCCATTTTTAACAATAACTTGGACCCTATTCCTCTTGTGTGATTTTGAAAAACACCAAAGCATTCATCTTGAGAGGAATTTGAAGAAAACCCAATATTACATACCTCATGTTCATGCATGTACTTGGTAAGGGTTTCCTTTGTCTCATGGATTTGAGTCTCCATCTCATGCAACTTTTCAAGAAGTTGGTGCTTCTCCTCCTTCATGGCCATCAATTGCTCTTGAAGGACAATTCTCTCCTTCTTATCTTCCCACATCTCTTGCACCATATCTCACATGGTTACAAATTCCTTCAACATCTCTTTGTCAAATAACTTGGCTAATGAATATGTATGAAAAATTTCATGGTTTGAAGCTTCATCCATCCTTGGAAGATATCAAACTTCAACACAAAACTTGCACAATAATACCAACAGCTAAATCTCTAACTATCAATGGAAATCACATGAGAAAAAATATGCTCTGATACCACCCAATCTGAAAATATGGGGCTGACTTGTTTTTCTATGCAATCACCCTCTACTCCATTAAAATAAACTTTAGGACCTTGCTCAATGTCTTAGTTGTGCAAGAGAAATTATGTGTCAAGTTTATGCTTCTTTTAGGTGTTTATGTGTGAGGTATTTGAAAGGTTAAATATGTTGTTTACATAAATACAACAACAAAATAACTTGCAACAAAATATAATCAACCATACTCACAACAAAAACAACATGATAAAGGAGTTCGCCCCCAACTAGGCTACATCTCCTTGAGCCTCCATCAATGGACTAGGCTCTCTAGGATTAGTTTGTCAAAGATTATTTTACAATATGTTGCTCAACTCCAATGGATTTACTGACTATACCATTTGGCTCAGAATACATAAAACCCCCAAAAATGACTAATAGAACTCTGAAAACGGACCATGGCTCATCTGGACATGCCCTCTTCCACTGGTGGCCTTGAGCTTCCCTGAGCTACCTTGTGGAAAAAACACCTGTAAAAGTCCTCAAATGCCTTTGAAACATGTCCTAATGTGTTCAGAGCATAACAATTAGTCAAAAATGACTATTCAGTCACAGAAAACATAATTGGGCTCATCTGAGCATAACCTCCATCAACGGTGGCCCTAAGCTCCCCTGAGCTCCATGAAACTTCAAAGTAGAAAAACATGCAAAAGAAGTCTCCAAATTCCTTTGGAAACTATGCCAATGGATTCAGAACATCAAAAAACCCCTAGATGGGCTTTTTAGGCACCTCATTTAGCCAAAAAATGAAGAAGTTAGGCCTCCTGCCATTTTTGTCCTTCAAGCTTGTTTTCTCTGGTTCGCCAATTCGCACCTCCTGTGTGAGTAACCTAGCTTCTGGGCATTTCCCGTTCCTAAACCCATTACACACACGCATGCTTGCAAATTGTGCCAAATTGTCTCACTGTTAGTGAACTAAGCTCCCGAATCACAGAGGTGTTGGGTGGATGGGGGCCATGTGGCCACGTCGCAACGCATAAAAAGGGCTTCATTGCATGTTTCTTGTGGGATCGACATGTGTCCAGGTGCGTGGGTTGTTAGCCATTTAAAAAATGCTCGTGAAAATCTTTGGAAAGGGTCATATGATAGGTGTATTGAAACCGAGGGCTGGGGCTAAGCCCCAACCCAAACCATGCACCATTCAAAATACATCACAACTTTGAATAAAAGTGTGAACGTTTATGGTTAAGAACGAAAGCGTGGGCGTAATGGCATCCCAACCCTTGCCAAGTCATTACACTATGGTGGAGTTCCGGGGTTCGAAGTCCATGGACTCCATAAACTTTTGATCAACCACAATATGGTGCCACGTGGCACCACCCAATTGGCTAAAAACATGCCACGTGTCTCACCTCCATTCTCCCACATGCCCTGCCAAATAACTGCTTGACAACTCAGAATATTCCAAGTCATCATTAGACATGTCAACACTTCCACGTGTGAGGTACGGCCTTGCCACATCATCACCTGTACGGACTGTATAGTCAGCATTTTTTTTTTGCCTGTTTGACAAATTGAACAGAATGCTATATCTCACTCATCCGATGTTTGTTTGACCCCATTCAAAGTGCGTTGGATTCTTGATGATGAGGGATACATACCTGTTCGTTTTGAGGTGATTCCGAATAGTTTGATTTTTGGGCTAAAATTTGACCCCTAATCGAGATTCTGATCATGCACCTTGAATTTATATATGTTAAGTCATCACATATTTGGATGCTTTTCTGGATTCTATTCAGAATCACAATAAATGTTTTATCTATCTGGCGCATTGTATTATGTAATTCAAAGCATTTTATATTGTCTTTCCAGAAGTCATGCATCACTCCTAGGTCCATTTGGCCGATGTATGGAACCTAGTTGAAGAACGTACTCTCTATAACTTTCATCATTGATTTTTCAAATATATCATTGCAAAGTATTCTCATTAAAACCAACTTTAATCAAACTAAAGTTTTACCCTTTTCATTCTTTTTCTTTTTAAATTTAGAATACACTTCATCTTTTATTTAAAATATTTAATTAATTATTTTACATCATATATATTTTTATTTCATATTAGTTGTTATTATAATCAATAATAACCAACAATTTCATAGGTTAATAACAAATTTTTAATGTAATCTTAATTTTTCTTTTAAAGTTTTTTCTTTCTTTTTCTTGTTAAATTTTGAATAAACTTTCCTATTTCATTTAAAATATATAATTAGTTATTTTATATCATATATTTTTATTTCATATTATTTTTTTGTAAAATTGGGGAAAAAAAGTTATTCAAAGAATCTGTAATAAAACCACACAAATAATCCTTAGAGAGTCTAGATAATACCTGTGTAGTAGCAAAAACAGGCTACAAATTTAGGTCAGGCACCTGTCTGGGAGGATCCGAAGAAGACGCAACATATGAAATTGCCAAGCTTGAGACTAACGGAGTTGAAGGGAGTCATCTGCAACAAATTCAAAGTGGATGACCTCATCATGCAACCGACAGAACCCCTACCTTTTTTCTACAACAACTTCATCAAAGTTTTCCATTGGGAAAAAGCATTGTTCAATCTAACATGCAGTGAGTTTACAAGGTTTATCAAGTCCTCATGTTCCTCATCCTATAGCTCCCTTGTCCAACGCACAACCCTTGAGAACTTCCTTTCCATATAACCAATTTTCTTTCCCACCCTATGTGTGATTGCAAAGAATTCTATTTTAGTATATTCTGGTAGAGCTAAGGAATGAGACAAATCAGACATAATTACCAAGATTAGGTGAAATCCTCCCGAATTCATTTTACTGGCCATATTCCTATCAGCTTTTAATTCTCCTTAACTTCGTGTGAATGGCCACTACCCTTGTTGATGATATAGCTCCATCTTCCTATCAACTTTACTAACCGTAACCTCGTGCATGTGGAAGGACTAGCCTGGAGAGCCGAGAGTACTCATCATTACTATAAATGGATGTCGCGTCGCTAACCTCGGATGTGCCAACGCCCAAGATGTGCGGTGAAGTACAACAACCATATAGATGTTAACCAATCAAATCTGGAAAACAGACGAGGAGAGAGGAGCCAAGGAGCACATGTGCCCAATATATCCCAAGATCGAAGTTAGGAGATCCAGGTGCCACCAACCAGGTGCCTAATAATTGACGTGCATGTATCTGGAATGTCGCGTGCCACGCCCGCATGGAGATTAGAGTTGGCAACTGAGTGGGTGGGATGTCGATTAGAGAATGTGTATAAATGAAAAACTAGGTCGCAACAATGACCCAAAACCAGAAGAATAATCATTTAGATGATCAATATTATGGTACTAAGTGACAAATGGCCTTGCCATTGATTCTAATAATACCGTGGGGTTCTTGAGTGGCCAAATTGGCTTATAATCAGCCATGGAGTTGTTGATTTGGAGTACATGATAAGAGTGGAGAGTTTTGAAAGCTTCCACTTCTTTGAGGAATCTTACAATAATGCTTTTAAGTTTCATATCCTTTTGGGATCGTTTTCTCAATTGGTTAATAATAACCTAGGAGTCTCTCATGATAGAAAGATCTTCTATTCTTTGAATTTTAGCTAAACCTAGACTCTTGAAAACTGCATATTCCTCGATTCTTAGCCAAACTTAGACCATTGAAAATGGCATATGCCTCTCTTTAATTAGTGGTTGTTAGGCCAAGAGTCAAGGTTATTTTTATTTGAATAAAGGTAAAAGAGCAATGATCATTCCAACCAACCAAACTACATTTAATGATCTACATATTACTTTTTATTATAGTCAATAAACCTCATTAATTAATATGTTAATAACAAATAGATTGTTTAATGTAATCTTAATTTTTCTTTTATTTTCTTGTACGTTCATAACATTAATTCAAACAACCAAACATTACAAAATAATAAAGTATCCTTCCTCATATATTATCTTCTTTCAAAACTCAAATTTAAAAAAAAGTGTTTAATAAAAACATCATTTCCTTTGACTCCCTGTGAAACATCTTTATTTCCCTTGCATTTTCATTTGCGTCATTCCATTGATAGATTTCATGGGGCAATTGCAGATGTCAACAAAACATAGTATTGTTGTTGGAGATTTGGCAAACTCAAGCACGTTCATGCATGAATTTGGCGGTAAGGTGGTTTTTGTAACATCCCGCTCTGGCACACTGAGAAAACTTATTATTTGAGGACACTTGCTCGCAAGTGATCTAGAATTTTATGATGTTAGACCATTTATACCTGATTATGATGCGATTGACAGATGACATGATGTGTTACTATTTGATGTCGACAGGTGCTATTGACTCAGTTTTATTGAGTGTGCAGGGTTTTTGATCTTGAGGATGCAGAGGCATCGGTGGAACCCCCTTGGACTCCGGACTAAGTCAGGGAGTGTGCTTTTGGGTTGATATGTTTACTATGATGTTTCATTTGATTTGATGATTTCATGTTGACATTGCTGACATGATTGTTGATGATGCACGCTGACGATAGCTTGCCGACCAGACTCACATATGGAGTAAAGGGGCCACACACGATTTGCAGAGAGGTTGAGGGAGAGGGGTGGACAGCAGCCCTGCCACTGCCTACTAGCACTCCCGCCGTGCCTCAAACTGTAGGTTAACTATTACCTAGTTCGAGAGGATACAAGATGCCGTGAGGGCAGACTGCGACAGTCGCTCACCATGATTATAAAGGGCGCGCAATAAGGCGGGGGCCTTATTCCTTAGAACCCTTAGTCTCCCACAAGTTCACCTGGCGGAGTGTTGACTCCAGGGGTTATAGATGTCTACCAATCAGTCCAGTCGGCGATTGGCACCCTTGGAGCACGTGGTGCATCCTGAAGGGCACGTCGCACAAAAGAAACTCAGTTGGCGAGTGGCACCCTTGGAGCACATGGTGCATCCTGAAGGGCACGTCGCGCAAAAGAAGTTCAAGAGGCGAGTGGCACCCTTGGAGCACGTGGTGCG
>ML789325.1:403556-415297 GCA_009831015.1 Picea engelmannii
AATCTTGTCGTGATAAGGGTCATAATGGCATGGGCGAGTGTAAGTAAGTTCGAAAAACTTGTCAAGATTATGAGGAAATGAAATAACCATTAGCTAAAGTTGAAATGCCCCATACTCCTGACAGTTCTCTAAGTACTCATTAATTTCTTCACATGGAGGATCTAAAAGAAATATGTCACACCTACTTTCAAGATACTTAGGTAAAAAGAAAGCAAGCACAACTTTGTCTTTATTATGAAATTTTTATATATATGAATATTCGAGCCATCCTAAGATCCTGTCACAAAAATAGTGATGCAAACCATGACTTTGATGAAACGAATATATCAATGGAAAACTCATCATAGGAGGATTTGTGCAATCAATTGGATCATTGGTTTGAATGTTTCCTTCGATGAGATTGATCATTTCAAAATGTGAAGTATAAACATTAAGATTAGAGCTAAGCAAAGAATGAATATGAAATGTAGGATGTTTGATCTCCATAAAATATAATGCATTGTCCTTTTCAACAATAAACTGTGTAAAATCATCTCGCAACATGTCCTTTTCCCATGTGAGTGATGAAAGTGAACAAGCGTCAAATCCGGTTTTATCAATGTTATGCTCAGGATTAATTTCACCAAAATTTAGCATATTGAAAGGATATGATCATGGTGGAAGAGAGTAGGATGTTGTAGGTAAGGTGTCAAGTCCAACATAGTCTAGGAAGGGATCAGGATATAAAAAATAAAAGGAATCAGAAATAAGTACATGAAAAGAATCTCTTGAATTAATAATGGTATTCTCAAGAGATTCCTCTTCACCTTCTTTAAAACCCTTACTCTGTTTTGGTGACGAATACCTCAACATGATATGATCATCCGGATTTTCCTTTTGTGTGATAGATAATTCAAAATTTATGTGACAAACCTCTAGTCTTTCATGTGAACAAAGTGCGTTTTGAGGATGAAGGTTTAAGGTTTCTTCTTCTAGTTGCATATCTTCTTCTCTAATCAGTTTCATAGGAGTACTAGAACATTCAAGATGATTTTAGTTGCTTAAGTGTTCTTCAATGACTGATTTCAAATGTTGATTAGAGCATGAGTTACAAGAATGAGGATATTCACCTTGAGCCAAAAATGAATCTTCTTCCATACTGGTCGAAGACTGAAAATATGATGATTCAGAGGAAAAACCAATTTGGTTTTCAATAAGAACCTGGTCAATAGATTCTACCTCACTAGCTTGTTCAACATTGTCGGAAGGATCCTTCTCTTCTTACGAAGAGAATTGTTCTTACAGTTGAGTGATAGGATTTGCAATTAGTTCTTCGTTCGTGCTTGAATATGATTGGATGGAAGGGATGCAAGCATCGCAGAAGAGACTTAATGCAAATGACATGTCATTGAGATTAAATTTACAGAGGATATGATAGACTCTTGTCAAAAAGTCTTCTGAAAATGAATCGTCGTTGATTAGCGAAGTATGAAATTCTTCACATAATTGATCGAAATCATAAATTTCAAAATCGTCTAGAAACTCATCTACAAATTGAAACCAATAAAAAATGTGACATGTTGGAAAGTATTCAAACCAATGTTTGATTTGGCCTCTAAAAGTAAAAGCGAAAAGTCTGCATAAAACTCTTAAATCTGAGATGTCATGTTTGATGCATTTGCACCAAAACTTGTTAAGGTGGTCTTTAGCAGATATATTGTCTCCACCATCAAAGGTGAGTTGGGACAAGTGAGAGATTGTCTCGTTGGGAACATTGGGTAATGAGAAGTTGAAAGCATGTTCCAACACAGTGATTTAGGGAGCCATGGGGGAAATTGAATACATTTAAAATAAAGGCTCCTACAAGGCCAACTTGTCAGTCGACCCTCCTTCTAGCGCTATTTGTTGACGGGAGAAATTGCATGCTCGTCAACTGGAGAAGTGAATCCGGTCCGGGGTTGTCTATTTAACCCAAGCCGTTTGGAATGATTCACCTCGATAGGTTTAGCGGCTTCGTTGGCCGATTCTAAGTCCTATGAAAAAGAAAGAAAAATTAAGCTAAATAAACTAATATGAGTGAAAAAACAACTGCTACAAACTATATACAGGTCTAATATATATGTACAGTTTGCTAACTAATATTATAAAACAAGGATTCTACTTATTAAATGTTCAGTTATCAATACAATTAAATTTCGATTATATATACAGTATTTACAAAATACAAATTTTGATCGAAATTTGAAAAATCATGTGTAAATTGTCTTATAACAACGAAGCTATTATTTTTGGATTTTTATAACTTTTATGAAAAGGAAATAGAATGGAATCTAACTAAGCTAAGAAATTAAAATAACAATACTAACTGCAAATCTGAACTATAAAAATGAACAGTGAAACGTGTTCAGATTACAAGAAAATTTATATTTTAACTAAACAAATTGAAATCACTAACAGACTGACCTGTAGTAGTGCTTCCTATTTGTCCTGTGCACAGTATTCAATTTAGTTGTTTGATGGGGGAAACCCACACCAGATTCTCCAAAACTTCGCATAAACACGAAGCAACAATTCTTGTGAATGCTGATGACAGAACAAGTAAAGGAGGCAGTGACAACAATTTTATATTTTACAAATAATCACATTAAGATAAATCCCTCTGCAAAATTTTTCACATAACTGCTAATTTAACAAAGAAGATTAACCTTATGCTCATTAAATTGAAACAGGATAATTGATGTACGTAAAATAAGAGACATCAAATATGGACAATATTTAAACTAAATCACATCAACCTGTAACAAATCTTTATATCTAAAGTAGTCAATGATTTGATTACAAATTAAAATGCATAAGAACTTCAAATAAAAGTATAATATATTTGAAAGCTAAAGCTGTTACAAAACATCCACTTTCATTCCAGTCTGAATCATCAATCCATGGTATCTATCTCCAAGAAACGATGGCTTGTTTACAAAAAATAATAAGTATTTAAAGGCCACAGGGTGAAACAATCCCTGTGGGAATCATCAAAAGTTGTTTGCAAAAAATATGGGAACAATCTCCCAGATTCCTATTTCTGCCTAAGACTAACAACCTAAACTATGTAACAAAAAATATGTTCTAAACTGCCATAGCAGATCCAATTCCCATTGAAATTCATCTATACCTGTAGATGGGAAAGAGTAACCAATTTTATATTGTGTTTTAATTGTAAAATCAACAAAAATCCGAATTTTATGACTAGCTACAGAATCTCACGATTCTGTAGCTGGTCATATTTCCAAACAAAATGGTTTTAAATTAATCAAATGATAACAGAAATGTATATGATCTATCAAAAAAACCCTTAATTACTAATTCAAATCAAAGCAAATCATTCACGCTAAAACAAACCAAATCTTTTATGCCAATTCAAAACAAACGAAATCGTATTGAATCAATTCGATCTAAAGAGACTATATTTGATTTATCAAACAAATCTTTGATACTAATGCAAACACAATCGTTTATGTCAATTCAAAACTAACATAATCATTTTTAAATCAATTCAAACAAAATAGAACTATATCAAACTAATTCAGAGCAAACACAATCGGCTATGCTAATTCAAAACAAAACAAATCATTCAAAAATCAGTGTTGAAATAACATACCTTGGCTATAGGGATACGATTCGGTTAGGACAATTTCGAGTTAACAATAGCAGTGGCTGCCTCGACATGTTTGAACACAATAGAACCTGTGGTCTTTTGCCTCTTATCGTTGGCTTCCAGTCTATCATTTTCCTTAGACAACATAGTCACCCGGTCCTCCAAAGACTTAATTTTGGATTGCAACAAAGGGACATCTGTGTAGTATCGTTCGAGCCAAGAGTTGCATTGAGTGCACTGCTGTTGATTGGGCCAAGTCACTACAGGTGAAGCATCTTTTAAATTACCAGGGGTTCCACTGTCAAACTTAATCCCGAGGAAGTTAGGGTTATCCTTAAGGCATGGTGGGAGGTTGGATACGTAGTCATAGGGTTCGACAGAACAGAGGCCATGAGAGTATGGGTACTCCTCGGTCAAAAATTGCTCAATCTCAGAATCCAAGTATTCACTCAAAACAATAGGCTTCTGGTCTGTGTTTTGTTTGGGCTTATTACAGGAACACCTGGATACCCAGCGTGCAACCTTCTTTCCCTTGATGTTGACATCTGTATTACCCTTGCTCTTTTTTCTTGCAGGCCTCTTAACAGGCTTAGCATTGTCTTTCGAACATGGGCCAGGCATGGTGTCGAGTAGGTCATCGTTGGGGTATGTCGAGGGTTTCACAGTGGGTAGGAGGGTAGGAGGTGGCACGGCAGGCCGGAAAAGGGTTTCAGTGACCACGATCTTGTCCACTTGAACACATTGAGGAGTGGTAAAGCCATTCCTCAACAGGAAAGCTTGCCCACAGTCACCACTCAACCTCAAATGATGAACAATAATGATTTTGATCAGATAGTGATGGAAGAGGTTGGAGTCATCCTTCTCCCTCTTAAATCATTTAGCCATTTTGTACAGACTGCATAGGAGGTAGTGAGGCATATTCAAAGGGAAATCTATGAAATTCATAAGCAACCGAAGATGGTAAAGAAACACTAAACCATATCAACCTTCGCAAGTCATGAATTTGTTAACAATGACCAATAAATCATGCCACCTAGACTTAAGGGCAGTGACTGGCATACCTATGTCACAACTGACAATTTTCCTCGATGTAAACAAGATAGGACATGGTACTTCACCCACCTTTGAATTCTTAAACCACCTCTCCCCTTTAGCTAGAAAACCAGTGGCTGAGCTGAGGAATTCTTCATTCAGTTTGAGTTGGATGTCTCCAACCTTTTCCCTACATCCATCGAATGTGAGGGAAAACCGCTGGGTGACCGCGAGGTTCAAACCCTCGAATTTTTGGATAAAAACTAGCCACCCACTACTCTTCAGGTCCTCACGAGCGTTGTCGAATAACAACAACGTTTGGACACCATTAGGTTCTATGCGCACTACAGGGGCCATAGGAGAGAGAACACAGTCAGCAGGGTAAACGATGAGGAGGTTAGACAGGCTATGCACATGACCAATTCACTTAGTTTTCTCAAAACAAGCAAAGGTAGCTCGAGGTGCAAGGCAGACGTTTAATGCTTATGCGTGCGAGGGTGGTGGAATGACTTGACACTACGCAAAACATTCATTTTGACATGTATAATCGACGTCGCCTTGGTAATTCAAATCACTTTTGGTGTGTGTAAACAACATGCCAAACTAACAACCATTGAAAACCATGACAAGTCGATCCGAATGTTTGAACAAACAATAGATTTTGTATGATTTAAAACAAAACAACATTTCAAATATAGCACCAAGGATTTGATCATAAAATTTATGCATTCTATGAAACCATTGCACCAAGGATTTGATCAAAGACACCAAAAATCATTGCATGGCGAACCTATAAATTGAAACCATATCAAAAGAATGCAAAGTGAATAAAGGTTTGGTGTTTTGACACATGTATGACCATTATTGAGTTAGAGGTGAAATGATTACATGAACAAGAGTATTCACAACAATCCAAGGGTGATTTTAATGCCATTGACATGACTTCCAACTCAAGGTTTTCACGCTTGCAGTCGTGAAAACGAAAACGAAAGGCAGGTGTGTGAATGCGCAAGATAATAGCATCATTTTGTTTTAAAGAATTGCGACGAGTATTAAGGGTTCAAAACCCTTGTGTAGGCAGCTTGTAAGGATAAGATAAAAAGGAAAAAGGGCTGCCAACACCTCCACTACTGCATGCGTCCCTAGTTGGCTATTCAATTCAGCAATGGCGAAGGATGGATTTCCAGTACCTCTGCGCGTGTGGGCATTTACTCTGCAAGCACCATATTATGCTAATGGCTCACCTTTCCGTACATCATTCCATATTATGCTAATGGCTCACCTTTGCGTACACCATTCCTATTCCTCTCTCTTGGCAGCTCGTGCTCTGAGGAGATATGCCTGGTTCCCTTGGCCGATTCTTATTTCTTGCCTTCGACACTATCCCTAGTTCCCTTGGTTGATTCTTTTTATATGCCTCAATAGATAGGAAAGCCCAAAAGGGGGCCTCTCGGGTATCGAATGGTTCAACACTTGCTTGTTCTTGCACCACCCCCTCACTCCTCACCCACGATGTCCGCTCACCCCTCCACGGAACATCCAAGCCTCTCGTTGTTGTCTTCTCCTTGGGCATGTTGAGTGGAATGGTTCGATCTGCAATGGAATTCACTAGGCTTTGCACCCAGTCCTATTTCGTACATCACTTCACCTCACAACCTGCTCTAGTTTAACCATATCCACCTGCCTTTCCACCCTCTACACACTCCACTCTCATGCCATCTTACGACCTTTCTTCTCCCGCTCCACCACCTTGTCCCCACGACTCACGACCACCTTATTTTTCTGTGCCATTGTTGGAAGACCTACATGTTCAGATGGATGAATTCTCTGTCAAGGAAGAACCACCTATTCCAATGCCTCACTCTGCTCGAATGGTGCAGCATGTGCCTCATGCCCGTCTACTTCCTGCTCTAGGTACTAATACTCGGCCTCGATTCTCCAAGACCTGGTATTCTCTATTCATCAAGACATTGGATATCTTTTCTTACGTATGGAGCACCTCGGACAACACGCAGAGAAATTGGAAACTCTGTTGGCATTCATGCTTCGACCCATGCAAGCGCAGGATTTGGACAGCGTTACACCAATGAGCGCTATACTTGATATGGCACCACAGATGGACAATGCATGCAACGTGGCCTTCCCTCGCGACCTAGGAAACCAAACCGGGGAAGATGAAACCAACAATACGCGCCATAGACCATGAAAGTCGGAGAATGACCAGGTATATGCATACATGTTTTTTTTATTTCCAGCACCTTTAGTTTATATCTTGGTCAGAGGACATCCTTTTTTAGAATTTTTTCAATTATCTACCCATATAGATGGTCGAATCGTTTTCCCTACAAGGCGATTCAAACATGAATGTTTAATCTTTCTCTGACATGTTAGGACCTTGGTTGAGCTGAATTGGTTTCCCTTCGGGGAAATTTAGCACACTCTTATCTCTCATATCACTGTGGATACTATAATTTTTCTTCATGACAAGTAATATATAGTTTCTTACTTAAAAAAAAAATTAGCTAGTGATACATGCTTTCTACTTCTCATTACCATGAAGATGTGTGTTTCCTTCAATGCTTTAATATGTAGTGTTTTAATATTCTAATAAAGAGTTAATGTTCTCTTTATAATATATTAGTTTTTAATATTATGTAGCACACACTTTTTAAATTTAGCTGTAATAGTGCTATTAAAATTCTGCATATTTTAAAAAATGCAACTATTTTTATCCTTTAATGGTGGATTAAACAATGAAGCTCTTTATTCCCCTCTTTCTTAAGTCTTAAGAGATTTTTATTAAAATGATAAGAAATACTAAAAAACTTCTTATCCCTCCAGTAAATTATATTACACTTGTGCATTAGGTACATATTCATAGTTTATACTTAAAGTGAGGACCATGTAATATATTTTTCTTAATTTTATGATTATAAACTATGCTATATTTTATTTCATGTTTCACTAAAAATGTTGTAACTCCCAACTTTACAATCATATAAAATAACTAATATAACAAGTGTTTCAAAATTGAATTCTTTTTCATTACAAACAACATTAATCATTTTCTCGACCATCTTCTCCATGTTTAATTTATGATAAGTTTCAAAATTGAATTCTTTTTCATTACAAACAACATTAATCATTTTCTCGACCATCTTCTCCATGTTTAATTTATGATAAAAATCAACTCCAAAATACTTGTACAAATTAACTTTATCTAATTTGTTATTATTGTATATAAAATTGTGATCAATAATTGTTTTTTTTTTTTTATAATCATTACCTTCATTTTATTCTTATGAAGTTATAAACAAAATCTTTTTTATTTAATTAAATAATATTTTTTTTAAATGATATTAATTAACATAAAAGAAAATATCTATAATTTTAATATAATTAATTATTTCATAAATAATCATTACAATTAAATAAATAAGCAATGATTAATCTAAAACATAAAACTTATATAAGATTGATTAATATAAAATAACATAAAATTACACCACAAATTTAAAATATAATTAAATTGTACATAAATAATTAATATTTATAAAATTTATATAAATTTAGGTAATTTTTTTTTTAATTGTATATCTCACCTACTCAAAAGATTGAGTTTTAAAAATTGAATTTTGAAAAAAGTCGTTATGTACTTTTTATTATTTCTTATTTTAAAAATTTATGGGAAATATATATTATGTTTGAATTTAAAAAAAATATATTATATATATATTTATTATTTTATAATTTTAAATTTATGATAAAGTATAAATTATGTTTTTGGAAAAGTTGATGATGATGATGATCGAATTGGTCTATCGGACCTGAAGATGGTAAGTGATTACTTGTGATTCTTTAGAATTTTGTTTATGTGCTCGAAAAACATGAAGAGAAGCTTTCCAAGATCACCATACTTTTGTTGAGTTAAGAGGTTAGAAAGGTTGGTAGTATGACAAATATTTTGAAAATGAGATCTAATATGGGTATAGGATGGACAATATAAGAGAAAGTGTTTTTCATCTTCAACCTTCTTACTGTCACAAAGGTGACACACTCTTTCATCCCATAGCGTTTTAGGAATTGATCAATGTCCAGTTTCACTATGGAGCTCGTGAGGATTTGTTCTTATCTTAGAAATGCTTATTTTTTTCTTTACACTTGGAAAAACAGATAGATCATTTTGATATTCTAGATTAGGGTTGATTACATCTTTATAATACCTTAATTTTATTTTTTCTTCTAACTCTTTATCACACCACATTTTCTCCTTAAATTTTGATTTGTCGTTTTTTTAATAGTATTTTTATTCTGCAAAATGGTGTCTTCCATGATTCCTCATTAGTTTACCCAAGACCGGGCATATTTATGCCATCCTCGTTTGAGTCGATGGTGGTTATGACATGATTTTCAAGGAAGTTTAGGCAACCTATTGTCTTCCATGTTGTTTAACTTGTTCTTATAAATTAGGTATCTAGTCATAGCCATGCTGTCATTGGGGGAGAGGCTTTTTTCTAAGAGGAGTATGGGATAGGGCATATTTCATTTAATTTTGAGATTATAGGTTATAAAATTCTTTTTTATTTTCTCTATCTTTCTCCAAGATTCATGAGAGATACTACAACCCCGGACTTCACATCCATATATAATAACATGTGTAACAAGAGTCTCAAAGATGAGTTTATTCTTATCCCAACTCCAAAGATCAGTTGATTTACAATTGTTTTCAAGCCCATAATAATCTTTCCATCCCCCAATAATCCTTCTCTCAATGCTATAATTCCAATTGATCTTGTGGTGAATATCAATTCCAACATATTTGTATGAAGTCACTTCCTCCATGTTGTTTTTTTCATATACAAAGTTATCATAAGGGATCTTATTGGATTTAATAATCATGACCTTAGTCTTATCAGTATTAACAATCATACCCATATTGGAGCAAAACTCCTTGAGGATTCTTAGTTGGTTTTCAATATCATGGCGACTCCTTGCCATAAGAATGATATCATAGCCATAAATAATAATATTGATGACTATACCAGTGACAGTAGGGCTGACACAACCTGTTTTTTCCAAGCAATCTCCTAACTTGTCAATGTATATGCCAAAAAGGGTAGGGGACAACGGACAACCTTGTTTGACTCTGATATTACAGTTAATATATTTTGAATAGCCCTCATTGTTTTTAAACTTAGCAGTAACATTCTCATACATCCTTATTTTAGCAACCCTCAACTCGAGAGGCACTTTTATCTCTTCCACCCTATTCCAAACGTTTTTTCTAGGAACCATGTCAAAAGTTTTTCTAAAGTCAACAAAACAATAAGAATGATTGGTTTCAGTATTGCAGAACTCCTCTGAAATGATTCTAAAGGTAGAAAGATGGTCAATAGTTGAATGATATCTCCTAAACCTAACCTACCCTTTAGCACTTTTACCGTGACTTTCTAGCCAAAGGATAATATTATTTTCCAAAATAATTCCATAAAGCTTGGCTAAAATCGGGCTAATCATAATGGTCCTATAATTAGAGGGAATGTTTCTATCCCCATTTTTAAAAATAGGAACAATGATGGTTTGCGTTGAGGGTTTATGGTAGCCCTTCTTGATTACTAAATTGAAGAGCTTGTGTATGTGAGGGATAATGAATGGCCCTCTGATTTTAAAACTTTTAGCTTGGTAGCCTTCAATGTCCTTAGCTTTCCCAATTGCAAGCCTATTAACCCCAAACTCTATGTCATCTAAAGAAAACACTTCTTCCTTTGTAGGGACAATAAGAATGGTTTCCATGGAATTAGGGAACTTGTAAATACTTTTAAGGTAGGTATTTCAGTCCATTAAGGGAATCCTATTGTTTTCCTTAGTATTGTGTTTTAGAATTTGTCTCCATGACTTCTTAGGATCTAGCTTATATAGTTGTGAAAGTTGTTGTTTCCTTTTATTGATATAGTACCTTTTTTCCTTTTAATTAGGGCTTTGTACGTATTGATCTTATTGAGTTTTAAGGAATCATTAGAAGCATCCCTAATGTCTTTCCTAGAAATTTTATGTTCTTTATCATACCAGGGGTTGGTTGTTCTATTATTATTTTTATAGGACACCTCAAAAGAGAACTTGTTAATAGAAGTGGAAAGGGTAGTTGTAAAATTATGATAGAGTTCTTCAATGTTGTCTTTATAAGTTAGGAGATTTAATTTACTAGTTAAATGCTTTAAGAAAATGTCAACTTTACTTTTGTCAAAGAACAAATTCCTTTGATTATCACAATTATCTTCAATGGCACTCCTATGCATAGAAAAGCTTAGAGTTAGGGTTAAAGGTTTATGATGAGAGTCGGGCTCATGTTCATTTAAAAGGTCAAAAGTTGCTATTTGGTTGGAAACGAAGACATAAGATATCACATAATCTACAACACTACTACTTAGCCCATGAATACAAGTCATCTAGTTGGATTTTGGCCATTTCATTACTCCATTGCAAATTATTAGGTCATGAGAGATGCAGAGCTTGACCAACTTGGTACCAAACAAATTCTCAATTAGGTCTTTAGAGCTTCTTTTGTAGCCATTAGATAAAACATGGTCATCATCTAGGCATAATGGATTATGGTTTGAGTCATTACTTAAAAGAGTAGATTATTTAGTTGCAGTCCTAATATTAAAGTCTCCTAGGAGGAGGATATTACCTTCAATTTTCAAACTATAAATATCTTGTTCTAAATTATTATAGGGACAATTGTTATCTAGATTGTTTTTCTTATAAAAAGTACAATTAATAGGGTCTAAAATAGCAAATTGCTATATACCTCTTCTTAGCATTGGTGTTTGAAATTTCTATCCAAATGTATTGATTTAGAGGTTCAATCTTATGAAGTTGAATATGAGGAGAAATGTTCTTTCTAATATAAAAATATATGCCTCCTATCCCTCTACGATGGGATTTTTTGTTCCATGCCGACCATAAGACAAATCCATATATGTTAGGGAACTTAGACTCCTCATGCTCCCAAGTTTAAACTAGACAAATAATATCAATATCACTCAGGATCCAACTTACCGTAGGACCTTTGCGCCAT
>ML789325.1:423707-441056 GCA_009831015.1 Picea engelmannii
AAAAGGGCCTCCAAAAATTATGGTCCCGAAGGAGAGAAATGAGACAACTCTTCTGAAGGTACACCATCAGCTGAAGATAAAACAAAAACAGGAAGAAAAAGGAAACAGGTGGAGCATCCTGAGGGAGAGTTTAAGAAAATCAAACCATCCACCTTTGACGAGGAATCTAGAATAGGGGAGGAGGATGAAGCATGATTTGACATTAAAAATTATTTCCAAATCTACAACTATTCCAACAATATGAAGTTCAGACTGACCATCTATAACTTGAAAGGAAAATCAAGCATATGGTGGCAGGATCTAAGTTGGCCAAGGGCCTAAAGGAAAAATAGATGGAATGGTCGGACTTTAAGAAATACTTTAAGAAACAATGTCTATCTGAAAGTTACTATGAAAGAAAAACCAAAGTGTTTTATGAGCTACGAGTCGGTCAAATGGCTATGGATGACCTCATATACAAATTCCTAGAATTATTAAGGTTTGTGCCTTATATTTGGGGGGGGGAAGTAAAGATCCAACAGTTCCTAAGTTGTTTACCACAGTCCTATAAGGACAAAATCGAATTCGACAACCCCAATTCCTTGAGTGAGGTTTTCCAGAATTCCCGAATGTGTTATGACCAATACAAACAACGATTGAAATTTCCTAAGGGTTGGAAGGACAAGAAACAAGACCGAATGAACTAGTGGAAGAAGAGATATTAGCCAACCCCTTTCTGGAACACAACAAAGAGTTTTCCAAGGAAATATTTTCACTCCCACAACCAGAACACCCAAGTAGGTGGTAAACCAGTTAATCTGGGAACAAAGAATTTTGTGGATAGCCCTAGAGAACCGTTAAAATGATGGGAATGTGGAGAAACTCACTTAAGGAGGAACTGTCCACGTTTGACTTCAGCAACCAGGAATATGATTCACAACCTACATGAAGCCTCTACAGTGGGAGATGTAGGCAGAAGCTTACATTGGATCAATGCAGTTGTGGATGGCTGGCAAGATGATCATGATTCCAATGTAGCAGAAATTGAAGGTAAAATTAACAATACTCGTATTTATGTTTTAATTGATCCTGGAGCTACGTTAAGTTATATCGCTCCTGGTGTAGTGGATTCGAATAAACTTAAAATAAAAAAACATGTAAAATCTTGGCTAGTACAGCTAGCAACAGGGACAACAAGAAAAGTATCTGATTTTATTTCCGACTGTGATTTCAGTTAAGGTGGTCAAAACACAAAGACAAATCTGAACATTCTATCATTAGGGTCTTATGACACAATTATCTCAATGGATTGGTTAGAAAGGCATAAAGAAGTTTTATATTTTTATGAGAAATCACTTAAGTATAAAGACGAAAATGACACTGTTAGGACAATTCAAGGTATACAAAAACCAATCTCAGTTAGGCATATTTCAACAATGCAATTTAAGAAGTGCATGAGAAAAGGTTGTCATATTTATCTTATCCAAGTGACAAATCTGTTGGAAAAAGAAAATAAACCTAGCTTAGAGGATTTTGTCGTCTTGTATGATTTTAGAGATGTGTTTGTTGATGAGATACCTGAATTTACCCAAGGAGAGAGATAGATTTTTCTATCGATCTGCTACCTGGTTCAGCTCCTATATCTAAGGCGCCCTACCGAATGAGTTTACCCAAATTAATAGAATTAAAGATTCAATTACAAGAACTGTTGGACAAGAACCACATTCGGCCAAGTGTCTCACCATCTTGAGCACCAGTTCTTTTTGTTAAAAAGAAGGCCGAAACTCTAAGGTTATGCATTGATTACACACAATTAAACAAAATCACTGTTAAGAACAAGTACCCCTTACCTAGGATAAATGATTTGTTCGATCAAGTAGGTGGGGCAAAGATTTTTTCTAAATTGGATTTAAGATCTGGTTATCATCAGGTTAGGATAAAAGATGAGGACATAAGTAAAACAACATTCAAAACGAGATATGGACATTATGAATTTGTTGTTATACTGTTTGGTCTCACTAACGCGTCAACCACATTTATGTGTTTAACGAACAACAATTTCAGTCAATACTTGGACAAATTTGTTTATTTATTTATTGGTGATATCCTAGTATATTCTAAAACAGAAGAAAAACACGAAGAACACCTAAGGATAGTTCTGCAAACTTTAAGAAAACACAAACTGTATGCTAAATTCGATAAGTGTGACTTTTATCAGAAGAAAATGCAATACCTAGGACATGTAATATCTGCAGAAGGAATTGTAGTCAATCCTGAGAAAATAAGATACATCATGGAATGGCTGATTGCTAAGGACCTAGAGGACATCCAGTCATTCAGGGGAATCATTGGATATTACTGCATATTTATAGAGGGATTTTCCAAGATTTCATACCCTATCACATCATTACAAAAGAAGGGAATCAATTTTAACTAGTCACAAAAATGTCAGAACAGTTTTAATAAGTTTAAGGAATTGTTAACAACCACACCCATTTTAAAGGTAGCAGATCCGAGAAAAGACTTCACAGTCTGTGTGGATGCAAGTAAAGAAGGTCTGGGTGGTTTCCTTACTCAAGAAGGACACGTTATTTGTTATGAGTCCCAAAAACTAAAGGAGCACGAACGAAACTATTTCACTCATCAATTAGAGTTGGCAACTGTAATACACACCTTAAAAATGTGGTGTCACTATATAATGGGCAAAAAATTTCTGCTATTGACTGATAACAATGGTGTGAAATTTTCATTTAGTCAACCAGACCTTAACACAAGGCAAGCAAGATGGCTAGCCTTCTTGAGCGAATTTTACTTTGAGGTAAGACACATCAAGGGTAAGAAAAACAAGGTGGTTGATGCCTTAAGCAGAAGAGTTCATGGGTTGTTTTAAATAAAAATTAGTAGGGAAGAAAGAGATCTTGATCAGAGGATAAATGTTGCAGGTAATAATGATGAAATTTACACTAAAACAGTGGAAGATTTATGGAATAATATAGAAAATTCAGACAAAGAAAATCTGAGTTTGGACAAAAATGGTCTACTACGATTTAAAAACAAAATATACATACCAGATTCGGCTGAATTAAAGTTAACATTTTTGGACGAAGTACACAAGAAACCATATTATGGTCATCCAAGATACCAAAAAAGGGTAACAACACTAAGTAAGTTATTTTATTAGCCTAATATGAAGGGATAAATAGCATAATACTTATCTAAGTGTCAATATTGTCAACAAGTGAAAGATGAACACCAACATCCAGCTGACCTGTTGCATCCCTTACCTGTGTCGGAATTGAAATGGGAGACTATATCACTGGAATTTATTACAGGTTTTCCTAGAACTCAAAAATAGAATGATTCAATTATGGTGGTAATCGATAATATTAGTAAGTCTGCACACTTTATTCCTTTAAAGTCTACTTTTAAATCTATAAACATCGTTGAAATATTCATGAAAGAAATTTTTAGACTGCATGGTATTCCTAAAATGGTGATCTTGGATAGAGACTTAAAATTTACATCTACTTTTTGGAAATAATTGTTTGCAGGATTAAATACTAACTTGAATTTCGGCACATGTTATCATCCATAAATGGATGGGCAAACCGAACCAACAAACCAAATTGTGTAAGATATGCTATGAATGTACATAAGGACAAAACTAGGTAAGTGGGAAGACTACCTACACTTGGTGGAATTTGCATACAACAATGGTTACCAAACATCAGCTAAAATGAACCCCTCTGAAGTACTGTACAGGAGAAAGTGTATGGCTCCGATTAGCTGGGATAACCCAGTTGACAGACTCATGGTAGGACCAGAAATTCTCCATGAAATGGAGAGTACGGTAAGAAAAGTACAACAAAATTTAAAAGAGGTACAGGACAGACAAAAAGGTTACGCGAACCTGAAAAGAAGACACCTCGAATTTCAAGTGGGAGACCACGTCTATTTAAAAGTCAAATCCAGAAGAAGTTCACTAAATCTAGGAAACGGTTCCAAGTTGGCACCCAAGTTTTGTGGTCCTTTCAAGATCTTAGCTCGAATTGGACTCGTGGCATATCAACTTGCACTTCTTGCAAATCTAAAAATTCATAATGTATTTCATGTTTCTTTGTTAAAGAATTATGTTCATGACCCTACTCATATGATCGATTCGAATTTGGTGTAGGTGGAACCAGAAGGTGAGTTCCAAGTGGAACCTCTGCGCATTCTATACAGGAGAGAAATAACACTTCGGAACAGAGTCGTTGCCCAAGTAAAAGTGTAATGGAAGTATTTTAGTCCTGAGGAGGCCACTTGGGAGTTGGAGGGAGATTTGCAAAAATCTCCTCCAATCCTGTTCTGAGGAAGGGACGAACACTGAGGACAATGTTTTATTGAAGGGGAAAAGGATGTAACATCCCCCAAAATAAATTATTTTTTAGTCTGAAAATACTTAGGAATTTATTTTCGTTTTTCGTAAATTCGAAATTGCAAAGTTATTGCCATTTATAGAAATTCTGAATTTCGAATTTAGTTAATTGTAAATTATGATTTTGACTGTTGGGAAGAGATCTTAATTGACCCAACTAACTTTTTGACTATGACACTTGTAAGAAAACAAATATGTTTATATTTATTGTTGATGGACAAATGGAACAACCAGGTTGAAATCAACTGACCATGACTCCATGAGTGGGGAACATGTTGGAACTACCTCAGGGCTGAATGTTACAAGTGGAAAATCAAGAATTTGGCCATTGGAAGCCGCTGAAAATCAAGGATTTGGAAATATGTGAAAATTCTCAAGGGGAAAATACCTAGGAACAATTGCTTTTGGATATATTGCATATGGGTGGAGGCAGGACGTTGCCTAGTATGTTGGGGAAATAATTATATCTTGTTGTTATGAACATTGTTTTCTGAGTGTGAGGCAAGGAGAAGTTTTCTTAAACAGAAAGAATATAGATGAGGAGTTCTGGAGTTCTCCCTCATGGATTCATGGTCAAGCTAGGGGTTGAGCGGAGCACGTAGATTTGGTTGTTTCGTTCTAAGGTTGGGAGGAACTTGGTTGTTCCATTTGTTGTTCGATAATTGCTCAGATATGTTCATCTACTCCTTCTTTGATAGAGTGTTATTTGTTTGATGACTGATATAATGCATCTCTTTAAATCCTTATGAATGGATTTATTGATTAAATTATTGTTGGAATGAAATAAAATACAGTATAACTCTTACAGTTTTATTGCATTCCTTGAGTAAGATGTTTTGCGTGTATTAACTGTAAATGGGACTATGTTATATAAGTATACATAATATGTATCTAAGCTAGATGGGATCCGTATTGTGCTAACCCTAGCCTTTCAGGCATATAATTTATTTCATATAACTAACGAGCTCAAAAATTTATTGTCAATTGAAAATGCTAAAGAATAGTCTGGATGTAAACTTGAAAATTTAAGATTTACCTAGACATATATTACTATAGGTTAAATACACAGGTTGTACCAAATAGTTATGAAGATGAGACTGTACAAACATTATTTGAAACTTGGAATGCTTACCTACAATAGGAAGTGACTATATATATATATATATATTGCTATAGGTTAAATACAGAGGCTGTACCAAATAGTTATGAAGATCACGCTGTGCAAATGTTATTGAAGACTTTGAATGATTATATGTGTGTGTGTGTGTGTACAAATTTCCAGACCCTCTTAAATGCCTATTGTATACATAAACCAGATACCGATGACATAAAGGAAAATGATCAGTCAAATTCCACAATAATCATAATAGGAGTTTGTTCTTTTCATAACAGAATTCACTTCACTCTTTTAAACAATAAGAATAGAAGATCTGTGTAACCATAATCCTGGAGTAAATAGTTAACAACCATTGTTTAATTACAAATATGCATGAGAAGAATCCTGTGACTCAAATATTAAACTTATTACATATCCCAAAATCAGGCCATTGATCAAAGGTGTATTCAAATCTATGCAAATACTTCATTTATGATTTTACAATAGTGAAACATCATTACAACAACTGAATATACTTGTTAACCAATCGCTACAGGAGTCTGGATTGAACTTTCCACAATAACGATATTCTAGGTCAGAACCGTTATTTCGTTTGTTAGAACCTGGAATGATAAACTCTAAGAGTAATGTAAAAGGAACCCGAGTACCTTTTGTGTAAGGTGATGTCCAAAAGCTGAGGATTTTGTGCGCACCAAACCTGTAATAAAACCAAGAAAAATTCAATTAGTATTTAGTGGGAAGCAAGATAAATTCTTATGTTGAATGTGGAATTTAATTACTAGGGTAAAATATTTATAAAAGAGACAAAGAAGGAAAGTTTCAGACTGTACTTAGCTTGGGGTCTATAGTAAAATTGGTCTTTCGTCCTTTCATCCTTCAGAACGCCATCCATGGACCCAAAGGGGATGGAGGGGCCAAGGATTGCCTGATGGATACCCTCACAGTCAAAAGGGGCCCATCATTACATTTTAGAAACCAAACATTTATCAATATTTTTAGAAAGAGAATAATCATACAACATCCAAATAGTTATAATGAAGAATGTATATTGTCAATCCGGGATCCACAAGATTTGCCAATTGGCCATAGAATGAGGTTACGATTTTATTCTCATTTTAATCAAAACCTTCTTGAAATGAACATCACAAGTAGAATTATAAATAAACTTGAGTTTCTTTCCTGGATACGATTTAATAAAAGAAGATAATATATTCAAATCTTTAGGACAACATACAAGGTAATTCTTCAACCAGGTCCCAAAGGCCCCAGAATAAAGCTAAAATGATGAGAGACATAAAATGTATTCATATTGGTACAAAGGCATCAAAGAATAAGGAAAATAACTATATATTAAAAGGAACATTATTTACAAATTTGGAGGAGACAAATTTAATTGAACATGCCAGGAAATAAGTGCTCATGAAATTAAATTTGTTGTGGATATTTTTCTCATGAGTTATTTAACCTTTTACCGTGCAATTTTTTGGGACACGAAAAATGTAGTAAAGGTCGAGTGTTACTGGCATACTCAGGCATTTAGACATTCTATGATTTCAGAAGGAAGGGATATAAGAGAAAATGAATTGTACCCTTCAAACGAAACGAATCAGGAACTTCACGAGAACCAAAAATTTACCCTAAAAAATTAACAAACTAAGGATATCACTAAAAACATTACAGATTTACCCTATATTGAGCTATATATAACAAAAAGGAAATACTTAACGACACAAAATTCATAAGGGAAAACACTCCTACTCATTGTTGGAAAACCCAGTTCCCGACTAGGGAAGAAAACTCCAGAAAGCCATAGAACATACATTCAAAACCATGAATCAATATAAAGCTTTACCAAAGTAACATACTTTCCAAAGGGATTAAGTATGGACTATTGTTTTACCTCGATCCTGTAAGGTTCGAGGAACTTGGGGCAAGCAATGAATAACATGCAATAAACTGTCATCACACAGGGTCATAGAAAACAATATGAAGGATAGGTTTAAAACCAAAGAAAACCCCAAACACTACTGGGTGAAATACCATTGCCAAAAAATCTAAACCAGACCCCGGAAGACAAGCCAATCACTCTCTTAGGAGTTTTCCGAAAGAACAGATATATACAGTAAAAAACCTTTCTTAAAATCGGGAGTTCGGATATAAGCAACCAAAGAATCCTTACCTATATTATGGTAGCGTTAGATGGATGTGGTCCACCATACTATCCTGTACCAGAGTGAGCCCGATTCCACCAAAACGTTGGTTATATTACCACGAAAGACTGAAACAGGGTTACCACTGTAAACAAAGGGAAAACTACACAGAGTCGAGAGGACGAGTGAAACATTACACTTGGGAAAATTCTCGTAGGTTAATATTAATGGCATTAATGCATATTTGTACCCATCCCATGTGATTAGGGAAATGTGGAAAAAAATTCGATGGACACAATAAACAAGCGATGGTCCCAAGGAGGCAAGTTACAAACCACCATAAATGTCGTTGAAATGGCTCATTTACAGCATGACAGTTGTATACTATCATACTAGGACAACTGTAATGATAGATCAGTTCTAGGTTATACTTTAGTTAGAGTTCTATACTTCATCTCAAATCTATTAGCCCTTGTGCCAATGTTAGTTCGAGGGTTCGTCCTAATGAGTGGGGCAAACAACCAAGAATGAACAACAGGAAACCAACCGTTTGGTTCAAATGCTCTAGGCCTTAATGCTATAATGTGTTGAATGACATGTGGATAGAACTCGTACCGTAAATAAAATTCACACAAGTCTGAGGGGTTAATTCATTAATTCGAAGCTAGTGTCAAAATATGCATTATTGTTTTCCATAGTATGTATATATCTTGCGCGAATTGAATGCATACTCTATGATGAGTATATATATATATATATGTATATAGATATATTCGCTTAGGTAATAAATCTACCTTCCTTGAGAATAGGAATGAGTTAGAGTCTTTCATTTCAATTGTCAAGGATATGGTAAATGTAAAGGGTGCAAAGAAAAAGTAGTGTTAAATCACATCATAGTATCATTAATAAATGTTAGATAAGTAATGAAAGCATTGAATAATGACCCTAGGATTTGTTTTTTTTAATGGGTAAAAATGGGGTACATTACAGAAGCATAGGTGTTTGTCTTTCCTAATCCAGTTGGATTTTATTATAGAACACATTAAAGGAAATGAAAATAAGGTGGAAGATTCCCTTAGTAGGAAGAAAAATGAAATATATAGTAGCAACATCCAATTTGATTTAAAACATAAAATTTAAATGGCAGCAAATAAAGACGAGGAATACAAAAAAATTCAAGAAAATTGTTGGTATGAGAACCTGATATGAGAAAACTGTCGGTACGAGAACCTGATTAATGGCCATTAATGGCACGAATCTCAACAAAAGATAAATCTAGGTTTGGGCTATCATACCATCCATGAAATTGACGAGTGGCGTGTTTTCAATTAGTGAGTAATCTCGGAGTGGCATGATTCATATGGCTAGTGTGCCATTAGATGTGAACAATTATTAAGATGGGTTATGTCAAGTAAAGGTGCGTTCAATGACCTATCTATTTTCCTTGAAGATTGTGTGATTGAGGAGCCATACCCCAGGTTGACCTTGGTATGGAGGATTTCAAGCAAAGGATGCACTAAATACACTATTTGCATACCTTTGGTAACATATTCCAAAGGAAGGGAGTTGAGATAGGTTTAAGACTTTAATAAAATTCGATGTCTTAAATTATTCCAACAATATTAATAAGATATGGTTTTTAAACAAGGTATAATAACCTTGGAAAGGAATATTACTTCAACCCTTGAGATCAAGGGGATCTCAACCTTAGGATAGGCTATACATGTTTTGTCTGTCCTTAAGAGTAATATTTTAATTGAAAAATGAGTTTTAAAATCTAACATGACCAATTTATGTATTGACAAATTGATATACCTTTGTAAGTGTTGGTGTGTGCCACTACCATCTTGAAAACTATAAACTAGAAAGAGCCACGACAAGAATAAATTCCATGTAAAGGTTCAGACTAAGGAAAGTAAATATATTAACTAGGAAGGATATGACATTTATGTTATATAGAGGGTTAAACTACATAATACCTCGGGTTGTGAGGATAATTTGAAAATATTGTCCCTTGATATTTGTTTAACCTATCACGTGAAAAGAAAACATTAAGAGTAGTACTTTTCAGCTTTAGAAAAATAAATTGTGGTGATGTTACAAATGCTATCAGAGAAGGTTCCAAACACTAGGGAATTATGGGCTCAAGCCATTTAAAGTGTTGCATTGATAATTTAAGCAATTATTGCAGAATTATGTAAATAAGAATCTTAACATAAAATTTGTTTTTCACTTATCAAAAACAACAGCAAAGACCATGGTTGATGAAACTGGAAAAACAACAGCAAAGACCATGGTTGATGAAACTGGAAAAACAACACCAAGTAGACCTGAAATGTACATAGAGTTGAATAAGGAACAACCTAAAAAAAATTCATTAGAGGTACTTGAAACCATGAGAAGTATAAAGGTATAATTAGAGAGTATTAAAGAAGACAATGAAAAATTATTGAAAGCAAGTAGAGAACAAGAGGAACTAAATAAAAAAATTCTAAAAAATATGACTAAGATGAAACATGATAAGAATGTAGGACATACCTCTAGTAATGCTAAAAAGGAAGTATCTAATGATCAATCACATAAGTGAAGGGAACACCTAGTTTTTAGCAATAAAACAACATCAATGTTTGAGGAAAATAACAATAACATTTCTGAAGACAACACCTTGCAAAAGAGCTCACCTAAAAGCAAGATAAGAAAATAGAATACAATTGAATTGATTGGTGAATTTAAATAAATTATATTGTCCAGTTTTGATGGAAAAACTGAAGAAGGAGCATAAGCATGGCTCCTAAACATGGGAAAATATTTCCATATTTATAATTATTCTGGGAATTAAAGGGCTAGATTGAGAGTATATCAATTTAATGGGAAAGTTGTGGTATGATGGAAATAAACAAATACATTAAACAAAATAAGAAGCAACAAACTCACTTGAAAAATATTTAAGAAATAATTAAAATAAAAATACGTAACTGAAAGGTATTTCGATGAAAAGGATAAGGAGTTCCATGAACTTAAGTTAGGACAAATGGCCATTGAATATTTTGTTACCAAATTTGTAAATTTGATGAGGTACTACCTTACCTTAGAGAAGAGAAAGCAAAGGTACAACATTTCATGAGTTGCTTGCCTCAAGAATATAACGATAAAATTGAGTTCCTTAATCCTAAAATGATGGATGGGTTAAAAAGACATGCTACATTTTGTTATACCCAGTTTAAACAAAGGTCTGTAAATACGAAAACATGGCAAGATAAGAACAAAAATAGTAATTTTTTCCCCAAAAAAAAACAATTTAGGTAACCACGCCATTGTTACACATTATTTTGTCCATCTTGGTGATTCATTGACAAACATGTGTTCAGGTTCCCAAAAGAGCCTATATTCATGAGAAAGGTGATTGACTTCTTCTTATCCAAAACCATATTAAGGAAGGTCGTCGTTGGTTTCATCATAAGAAAGGTGCGATGATGCCTAATCGTCGCACTTATCCCTAAAACCAGTTTGTGATGTCTCTGCATGCTGCTCTACAACTAGGGTGTGACGATGTCAAAAGGCTAAGAAAAGGTCGACCTTCACAAAAGTTCTAGAAGAGAATCTTCTAGAAGATGAGGTGGCATCCGTATGGTTGGGATCCTACTTGCTTCTCTGATTTGGTGGGATGATCCTAATATCTTTAACCATCTCTCTTTCCCCTATATAAAGAGGGATTTCTCATGGAAAAGGCTAAGGTTAATGAAGGTTGATTCAAGCAATATTAATATTGAATAGGATAAGAATTGGATGAGAAGTTTTACTTCAATTCATACTTGAGGGACTCATTTAAGTTTATCAAGTCATTCTGGATCTTCTTCGTTCAAGGTTGGATCAAGTGTGTGTGTTGGAGAAAAGTCTCATAGGAAGGGGACCTTGCAACCTCAAGGATTTGGTTGTAATCTCCACGTTCATTATTATATAATACAGTCATATCTTTCTCTCCCATAAAACTCATCTTGTTTTATTGTATGATTCCTTGATCACATATATGGGTTCTCTTTGAGTGTGCTATATTTCTTTCACTTTGGTTGGCTTTTGTTCCCTCACAGATCCAATATCACAGGAGCACTAGAGTGGAGATAGGACGACAACGAAAAGAGGAAGCGATATTTAAACGGTATGTTGTCCATCTCTTGCTACATAGTAAACTCAATGATTAGAGCTCAGGGAAAGTGTCATGTTTTGTTATGTTTTGTTCTATATCTAGGTGGATTTTTTTATGTCCACATTTACTGATAAATCCCGTAACAACCATGCATTTCACAGTGCACCAGTTAAATATATCATGTTTAGTGGAAAACAACAAAGTGTATCTGTTCAAAACAATAGTAGACCAACTCATTTAGTAAACAAACCAACCAGACCACCATTGTAATGTTGGGGTTGCAAGGAACCTCACCTGTATAGATGTTTCCCTTTGAATAAGAAAATAAATTTGGTGGTGCATAATGTTAAGGACGAATTAACCATTAATTACATGGTAAGATGCAATCACAATATTAATGCGGCCTTGGAAAATCGTCAGGTTGACCATGAGTTTGCAATGGTAGAAGTTGAATGTAAGATAAATAAAAAATATGTCTCTATTTTAATTGACCCTAGTGCAAGTTTAAGCTATGTTTATCCTATGGTTGTAGATAACTGCAAATTGAATAAAGTAAAACAGAATAAGCCTTGGTTAGTACAATTAGCCACCGGTACCAAACAAAAAGTAGTTGAACTCGTCAAATATTGTATGAGAACAATAGATGGAATGGAAACAAGTTTGGATTTGAATATATTACCTTTGGGATCCTTTGATATACTCATAGGAATGGATTGGCTTGAAACTCATGTAGCTGCAGTGAATTGTAAAACTAAAACATTTGATTATTTGGTTGAACTCGGATAGAATAGAACCATTAAGGGAATACCTCGTGGTGTATCAGTAAGGTGTATTTCTACTTTAGAATTGAAAATAAATGCATGAAAGGGTTGTGAAATATATGTTTTACACATAAATTAAAGCCTAGAAAAGATGGTTGACAATTTGTTAACTGTTGATCCTGTATTAAGTAAGTTGCAGGATGTGTTCCCGAAAGAGATTCTAGGANAATTGAAAATAAATGCATGAAAGGGTTGTGAAATATATGTTTTACACATAAATTAAAGCCTAGAAAAGATGGTTGACAATTTGTTAACTGTTGATCCTGTATTAAGTAAGTTGCAGGATGTGTTCCCGAAAGAGATTCTAGGACTACCTCCTAGAAGGGATATATATTTCACATTAGAATTGGTATCGGGATCAACACTAGTTTCCAAAGTTCCGTATAGGATGAGTGTTCCTGAACTGATTGAATTGAAAATGTAGCTTCAAGAGCTATTCGACAAACAATATATCAGACCAAGTGTGTCTCCATGGGGTGCACCGGTCCTATTTGTGAAAAAGATGTAACTTTTAGGCTATGCATTCACTATCGACAACTTAACAAAATTCCAATTAAAAATAAGTATCGTTTACCCCATATTGATTATTTGTTTGACCAAGTTGGAGAGACTAAAATATTCTCTAAAATAGATTTAAGATCAAGTTATCACCAAATCAGGATAAATATGAAGACATACATAAAACTGATTTTAGAACCATTTATGGACACTATCAATTCATAGTGGTACCCTTTGGGCTAACAAATGGTCCAACAAAATTTATGTTCCTTACAGACAATGTGTTAAGAAAATACTTGGACACCTTTATTATAGCGTTTATCGATGGTATACTGATTTATTTCAAAACAAATGAGGAACAAAAAGAACATCTGGAGTTGGTTCTGCAAACCTTAAGGGAACATCATCTGTATGCAAAATATAGTAAGTGAAAATTTTATCAAATTAAGGTACAATACTTAGGACATGTGATTTCGAGACAAGGAATTGTTGTTGACCCTGGAAAGGTCAAAGCCATCTGGGATTGGCCAGTTTTGAAAGATGTTTCAGATATCAGATATTTTATGGGAATCACTGGTTATTATAGAATATTAATTGAAGGGTTTTAAAAATTGGCTTACCCTATTACTTCTTTACAAAAAAAGGGAACCAAGTTTAAATATACAAAAAAGTGTTAGGAAAGTTTTGAGAAATTAAAACAGTTATTAACCACCGCACACATATTAAAAGCCATATATCCATACAAAGACTTTGTAGTATGTACATATGCATCCAAGGAAGGATTAGGGGGAGTACTAATGCAGGAAGGGAATGTAATTGAAATTGGTCGACTGAGAAGGTCAGGCTTCACCTTGTGCGAAAACCCTCCTAACCTGTGGCTATAGTAGAGGTTGGTCTCATTTTCTTGGTCTAATACTAGATTTTGTTTACTATGGAAAGGATTTATATTGTGCAATGTTTTTATTGGAAATTTCATAACTCAAATGTTCTGATTTTGGTTTGGTTCTAGTCAAAATTCATTATTTTATTTTCTTGTGTATCATTTGTTTGTTTAAACATGATTCCACCCTAGATATTTATTGATCGATATGTATTTTATAGATCTCACAAATAAACATTTTTAAAACTCTCTTCACCCTAGTTTGTAATCTATAATTATATGTTCACATGTCAAATGCATGCCTATTAAACACATAGAGGAATACAATTTCATTCATAAATTCTACTCGACTATTCACGCATTTGTGAAAGAAATATAAGTAAGGTTTGTCTGGTCTGTGGCTCACAAGCTTGTGAAACTTATCGCTTCCCAAATACTTTTAATGTTTTAATTTACTGTCCATCCAAAGGGAATTAATAGTTTTTACAAAGTAATTTCTTTTCAACAGTTCCTTTCGATTTGTTTCAAAGTGAGTTTATATAGTTATATATCAGCAATTTCATAAGGATACCAAACTAATGATGAGAATCTATTTTGCGAGGACCCATCAACAATTCAAACTCAATATTTCCCCTTCTAGTACAATTAGATTGTGTCTCTTAGTTTGGGAATTATCATGTACATGCTTAAATAGACACCTCCAAACTTTTCGTATTTGTACTTCTCTACTTTAGTTAACAAGTTCATTTCATACAGACTAATTCTACATTGTATGATTTTGTTGCTGGTGATATTTCTTTATGGATCACAAATTTCAAGAAATGGATAGGAAAGGTATTTAGGCTCCTTTTGCTAAGTTCACAAGGAAGATGTCATAGAATTAATACTTCTTTAGTATGATGGCCTTAACATGTTTCATAATCGAAATTTATACATTGCTCGAAGTTCTATGATTGTAATATGAATTTATGACCCTTGTAAACATATAATATTTGACATGGAAACAAAAAAGAAATGGATTGCACTGGATACTTTATTATCATTTATGATCTAATTTTATCGTATCATTTGATGAAATTACCATATGTTTACTTATGATTATCGAAATTTCACACTATAGGAAACATATGCAGATTTACCATATTGGTATTTAAACATGTTTTGAACGTCTATGTGTTCTTTCACATTCTAGTATTATTGTATCCATCATATTACTCAGCCATAGATATGTTAATTCCTATCTGATTTCCATATTGATTCTATTATAATAGTATTGGTAGCATTCATAATAAGATGCATATCAAACATACAATTAAACATTAATGTAAACATTAATGTAATGATACATAAAATCTATATATATAAATGGAACCTCGGAAAACATAAGGAACAAGAAAGTTCCACCAGTTGTAGAGTGGATCAGCCAAGACACTTGATCCAGTCACCCTTGAGCTTGATCCCAAATCCATAAGGGAAAACTAAGCCTATTTTTCCAACAATGCCTTTCATATTTCTGTGTTCATGCTCACACAACAACCATTGAGTATCCTTTGTTTTGCTGCAAAACTTTTCTAGAGAGATTTCCGTCTCCCTTACACATGATAAGAAATGTCCTACCTCCTCACACATGTGTTTATATTCTTTTCCTATGTCTTCCTTTCTTTCCAAGCTATTTTTCCTCCTTTGGAAATTCACAGCCTTGGAAATCCCTAATTTTCACGGTGTGTCAATCATCAAAATCGACCTTTTACACTTGTTGTTTTTTTCCCAAGGTGAGATCTAACTTGTTCCCAATCATTGATTCACGATCATCTCTTTTTAACTTGGTTGTTCCTTCTGTTCCCTTTGTTTAATTAATAGAAATATTGTCTCTTACATCTGTGCACTAACTAAGGACACTTGACAAGTCATTGTCTTGCACAATGATTAAATTAACAACAATCAATTTTACCATCTAATTCTACATATAAATTTTCCAATTAAAAAAATTTATTAACATACCAAATACTTTTTTCCAAATACTCTTTTTTGAGGGTTATTACTCAAATCCGACCTGTAACAAATGAAAAGCTATTACACATGATAACTACATTGATTTAAATAGTTGAGTAGCTTAACACTTATAAAAGTTTATTCCTATATTGATCCATTTCGAAACTAATTTCTTTTTCTTTGATTTGTACACAAAGATACGCAGGTCTATGACTAGCAGCTTGTAAATCATCATGCTCGTTTTTGGTTTGAGAGATACGATAAAAAGTGACTTGATTTACAGTATGTGACCTTAATATTCGTTATTGTATTATTAAAAACTTTCTAACATTGTTTTGGCTATGGGTTCCATGCAGGGTTCATTTGAACCCTTGGTGCAAAGTCGAATTCAATGACTAGTAAAAACCAGGTACCGTGACTTGTATACTCGCGAATACTCATGTGCATTTTTCATAGGTTATTAGCTAACTTGAATAAAACTATACCGAGAGCGTCCATTGGGTGACAATACTAAGATATGTTCTCTTCACTGTGTTAAAGAGGTTAGGTAGTGATGTATTCACCTCTTCAAAAAAATATATATGAGCTCAATTGTTGAGCGTCTATTGAGATAGACCATATATAAATTTTGGTTTATTTTTTTGTTAATATTATGAATTATTTTTACTCTAGTGTCTAAAACATATCTATTTGAGCTCATATGTAATCTCTTTTAGTTTGTATGTATTAAAAACATGCCCTTTTTATTCTGGTCAACGATGCAACGATTTTAGTTTTATGAAAAAGGTTTATAATGTTTCGTTATTAGTCCCTGAGTTCATCGCTGACTTTGCATTAGTTGAAGGTTGACTTTCAAATTTTTGAAAAAATGCTAATGTTTAACTTAGAAACTTTATATACATAATTTTTTTAATAAAAAATTTATGAATTTGTCACAATTTGATTGGCTGGGAAGTTTGAAGTCTTATTGCCGACTTCGCTTCTTCCCATGCCAATTCTTACTGCTTTCATAAATGCTTTCACTATAGTTTCATAAATGCCAATACACGCTGTATCAAAGCCGTTCAAAGAACGTTATATCTTCACGTGGCCCCAGGATGGCGCAGATTTATCTATCAATCGGACGCTCAGATTTTACAGCTGACATTTCATTTACCCATTTACCGAGACAAGAACCAGCAGCCGATGTTTACTTTTGAAAATCCGATGGCGGAGATATAGGCTGCGAAACATACTGATAACCATCAACAATCATCAAATAACCATTAAATAGTATGAATGTCTATAAAAAAATCCCACCGTCTTACTGAATTAATAAGAAATTAAATACATTAAAGAAATTGAAGATTAA
>ML789325.1:472737-496152 GCA_009831015.1 Picea engelmannii
TATTAATGTATTATTAATAATGTGTTATTAATGTATTAATATTTTATTAATGTATTAATTTAATACATGTATTAATACTTTAGTAACACATTAATTAATAACATATAAATATTTTAATTATAATGTATTAATGCATTATAATAATGTATACATACATTATTAATGTATTAATATTGCACTAATGTATTATTGTAATATATTATTATTGTATTGCTACTTTAATAATGTATTAATGTTTAAATAATGCATTATATTAGTAACATTAATACATTACAATATATATTAATGTATTAATACTTTAATTTAGACATTATATTAATATATTTATTAATTAATGTATTAATTAACTTTCAATTAATTAATATATTAATATTTTTGTACATCACTACTTTAATTTATACATTAAGACATTAATTTATTAATGATATATTATTCCTTCACCACTCATGTTGGTAGTCAACTAGAAACAACCACTTTATAAAAGTGGTTGCACCATTTTCCACCTTTGCAATCTAATGACACCATTCCACGTATATCCACCACTTTTGTAAAGTAAAATGTTTATTCCTAGTATTTATGAATCTGGAATGGTCGCATAAATGAATGAGAGCTCAAATACATTGCCCCACCATAAGTGCACACCACACATAAGCACCCATCTCACTTGAACCCATAACTCCAAATCAAACAAGTTTCCCCCCATCATAAGTTCACACCACACATAAGCGCCCATCTCACTTGAACCCATAACTCCAAATCAAACAAGTTACTATAAAGTTGTATATTCTATTAATCTTTAAACATAGATGATATGTAATTTATGTTATGGAAGAGTATGATGTGAAGACATTGTAGGAAAGGTTCTAAAACGACACCAAATTAGAAACTTAATGATATGATCAAGATAGTCTAAGGGGAAGTTGATCTCACCACTCAACTTGAAACATGATACAAGAGCATTTCCATCAACATTAAAGGAGGACAAGATGGAGGGCAACCGATCATCCATCGGGCACTAAGGAGTTGATTTAGAATCCCAAAGGAGGGAGAACCTTTTGAATTTTGAAAATCAATGTAATAAATGATCTTTAATATTTGGAGCTTGAAGCCATCCTAAGAAATCTCAGCAGATGTAGTTTTCTTTAATGCATAGATGTTTTCTGAAGATTTCAAGCTTAGCTCTTATATGTTTGTAAATGCTCATTTATTGTGATAGGAGAGAAATAGGTAGGAGAGGAGGGAATGCTCGAGAATCCCCTTCATGTAGATTATGTGTTTTATTATTATTTTGTGAAGTTAATTGTTGTTGAGATAGAGTTGTTGTAGATGAATAGAAGAAGTTGTAGTTGTTGAGTTGTTGTTGCCGAGATACAGCAAGGGGAGGCATAGAATTTTTGTTAGAACCATGTACATGTATTTTACTTGAATATATGAGAATACATTTGCTTCAAATTTGTGTTTATATATCTCTGAGCGAACCACTTGAATAATTTTACTGTTACTTATTGTGTTTACTTGTTCATGCATGCGTTCCATGCATTTTTTTTTTTTATGAATGAGCTTACAAATATAGTATAAGTTTCAATTGTTTCTCTTCTAGAACACTTGGTCAAGGAGCACATAGTTCCCATGCAAGGAGTGAGCAGGCCAAGGGTCATTTGAGAGACTCTTAAGCTCAGGAGAGATATAGGAGTGTTACAGAATTCGTGCAAAGAGTGCACACACCAGGAGTTAGGATAAGAGTTATTGAAGCTTAGGAGAGATAGAGGTGTATTGTAGAGGATGTGCAAGGAGTGTGAATATATACTTCCTATAGTATATTGTTCTCTATTGAATACCCTTGCAATGGGTGCAGAAGGGTGGAAACTTATTGGAGTCGACGAATTTATCTAAGGCAAGAGGAAGCATTCAAAATTCATGTAAAGGAGCAATGCCAAGAGGGTGCCAAGGGTCGAACGCCCCAAATTATTCAATTCTAGAGGATTTCTCATTTCAAAAATTCTCTAAGGGAAGGAATATTTTCAAAGGTGAGAAATAGACAAACAGGATCTATTCAGGGACTTGGTGGTGATCTGATAACCGTCATATCTGATATAGTTTCATGGGATTTACACGTACTAGAGTTCAATCCCCCGAGGGCCCAAACCATTTGTAACCATCGGATCTCACGAGGACATGCATCATGCAATCCCACAGTTCATTGTAAGGGTATTTTGGAGGAACGTTGGGTTGGGATTTTGTGAAGTCCAAGCTCTCGGAGAGTCGGAAGCCTGAACCCCATATAAACCGTCATTTTGGGTGACACATGGAATCCTATCAGTGTTTCTCTACTTCGTTGTTCGGGGGGAACAACATAAAAGTAGAGTGAGAAGTCCAGGAGACCCAAAGTCTTGTATTCCATCCAGGTCATCGATTGCATCGACAACTGTTAGTAGATCGCAGAGTTCGAGAGTAAGAGAGTTTGGAGTCTTCAAGGACTAAAGGGTGCCAAATCATTCGGAGGCCCAAAGACCTAGAGTCCATCTCGATCGTTAATCTCTTTTCCATCTGTCAACTTATCAGAAGGTTTAGCAGGAGGAGGCTTCAGAAGGTTAGAGAGGCAGGTAGCGTTGAAGCTCTCGATGACTCGAAGGTTGAAGTGTCATCAACCATTAATATTAGAAGACATGTGGAGGGTGGAGATACACTCTTCTACACCAACGTTTAGAGGAGTGTAATACTTGACGACAAGAAAATCCCTGGAGCCCCAAATCCCGAAGGGATCTGGGCCATCCACCTATCATCATCTTAAACTGTCGATCTCGTTGGGGATAAATACTCTGTGAAAGCTACTGTTTGGGGAGAATTGTGAGGTGTGTTTATTTGAGGTTCCCAAAGTGAAAAGGCTCCAAAGTCCTGAATTGGATTGTAGAAAATAGTCTAAGCCCCTGGTTTTGAGCCTAGGGCCATGTGTAGTAAGTGATTAACTAGAAGGAGCCTATGAAAGAGCAGTTTCAGACCAAAATTATAGAAAAAGGCCTCTTGAACCAAACAAAAAGGGCTCAATGAGACCTTTGAGCTGATCCACCTTTTGCAAATTTGAAGATCCTTAGACTCGGAGGTCAGTGGACTCTGGGTGGAAGTGGGGATCTGCACCAAGTGGTATCAGAGCCTGCATTTTTAACTTTGTGAGAGAGGAAGTTTATAACAATGCCGCCAAGAAGACACACGCACAGACCTGTGGTGAATCCAACAATAGAGGAAGAAATGAGAATACTTTGTGCAATGCTAGATTCCATGGAGACAACACAAAGAATATCATTAGATGCAGGTGATGTCAGTGAAGCTGAGAGCGAAGAAGTAGAAGAAGAAGGAGCCGCAGATGGTGATGTTGCAAAATAACGTTTGGTAAGAGATGTTGTGAAACTAGGATCCAGAGCCAAGATGGGGGTTCCAATGTATGAAGACTACTTAGATGTGGAAGAGTTTCTAGATTGGATCAGAGCTATGGATAAATAATTTAACTATGAGGAGGTTTATGATGAGAGGAGACTAAATCATGTTATAACTATGTTAAAAGGACATGCAACATTGTGGTGGGATGAACTGCAGGATGACAGGAGAAGTAAAGGCAAGCAAAAAATTAAAATTTGGGATAAAATGGTGGCCAAGCTAAAGGATAAATTCATACCCAAGAAATATCAGATAAATTTTTTCAAGAGGCGACAGAACGTGAGACATAAGGGTTTGACAACGAAAGAGTATACATAAGAATTTTATAGGCTGAATATTAGATTTGTTCATCGTGAAAGAGATGAGAAGAAGGTTTCCAAGTACATCAATGTCCTACAGTATGAAATCCACAATGAAATTAGCATGATGACCATGAGGAAAGTAGAGGATGCTTATCAGTTTACACTGAAGGAAGAGGAGAAGTTGGCCAGGAAATAAATTCAATAAGGGAGAAGAAAAATCCCACACAGAGGTAAGGGGATTGTCCATGACAAGTCCTAGAATCCAAAAGATAAAATTGAAAATCCCCACAGTCATATAGAGAGAGGAGGAAGAGGAAGAGGAAGAGGATGAGAAGTGAGATGTTGTGCATGTGGAAAGACATGGCATATGTCTTGGGAGTGTCCCAACAGAAATAAATAAGGAGGAGGAGAAGCTCACATTTCTGAAGAACAAAAAAGGAATGTTGAGGAAGAAGAAGTTGAATATGGGAAATCCCTCATGATGAGGAAGGTTCTCATGCAACTAGAGAAAGAGGTGGAAAAGGAACTAGTTCAGAGGAACAATTTTTTCAGGAATTCTTACAAGACCAAGGACAAAGTTTTCAAGGTGATCATAGACAGTGGAATAACTGAAAATCTAGTACCCACAGAGATGGTGGAAAAACTAGAGTTGGAGAAAACTACACATCCAAATCCATATAAACTATCATGGTTGCAGAAAGGACACCAGGTGATGGTAAGTAGATGTTGGTTGTGGAGTCTGATTATATTCCTAATTCAGAGGTCTTTGTTTTTAGTCATGTTTATACCACATGAAGAATTTACACCTTCGAAGAATGTACACTCCTCCATGAGGGGGAGTGCAGGGGGKTTACCCCCCTGTGGGGTCGGGGGGGTCTAGGGGAAATAGGGCCCCCAATGGGGGTTCAGGGGTGAAGCCCTAGAAGGTAAAATTGCCTTGTAAATGCATATTGTAACTTCATAGTAAATCTGGATCRTTCATTATAAGGTCTCATATATGATTGTRAAGTTATKTTAGGGTTATTTTCCCTAGAAGGAAACCCTATTTTATGAGGTAAATATATTGAAGTTGTGCATCATTACGAATATTATATTCTGAGTGAGGAGAYTGTAAGAGAAAGAAGAGGAAGTTACAGAGGGTGTGTTGTAGGTTGTATCCCTTCATTTTTTGGATAATAATAAAGGAAGGACCTAGCAATTTCTCTGTTGGATGTAGCCCACATTGGGTGAACCATGTCTATCTATGTCTCTATTGTATTGCGTATCTTCAGTGTTTTATTTCCGCATTTGTTTTATTTTATTTCTCCACAATCCTACTTTTCTAAAAACTGGTATCAGAGAGAAAGGTAACTTGTAGGAAAAGAGGGTTCCTGGTTCGAGTGGGAGAAATGACAGAAGATGGGAATTTTAGGGTTGAGAAATTTAATGGCTAAAACTACCAGTAATGGAATATGTAGATGGAAGATTATGTATATCAGAAGGATGTATTCCTACCATTGGGTGGAATAAAAAAGAATCTGACAACCATCAAGGACGAGGAATGTGAGATTATTGATAGAAAGGCTTTAGGAATGATACAGCTGAGCCTGGAAGCGTTGATGGCTTTCAATATTTCGAAACAAAAGACAATGAAGGAGATGATGGATGCATTGGATAAACTGTATGAAAAAACCTTAGTGTCCAATAAGGTATTTTGAATGAAGAGATTATTTAATATGAATATGTCATAAGGTGGTTCAGTTGCAGATCATTTAAATGAATTTAATATGGTTACTAATAAACTAAGTTCTGTAAAATTTGACTTTGATGATGAGGTCAAGGCTCTTCTAATCTAGTGATCATTTCCAGAAAGATGGAATGGATTGGTCATGGATGTAAGTAACTCTGTCTCTGGTTCAAACAATTTAAAATTTGATGATGTTGTTGTTCTTATCCTTAGCGAGGAAATGTGATGGAAAAGCATAGGTAAGACATCAGATAATGCAGTGAACAGGGAGAACAGAGGAAGAAAAAACAATAGATGAAAGGTCCCAGGAAACCATGGGAATTCTAGGAAGGGAAAATCCAAATCCATACTTGGAAAGATATAGTGTTGGAATTGTGGGAAGAAAGGACATCTGAAGAAAGACTACAGATCTCCAAAGAAACAAAGAGATGGACAATAGGAGAAAAATCAGGAAGAAAAACTATGAGGTGATGTGTTACAAGATGTTTTGATTCTTTCTGTAAATAATATTTATGAGTCTTGTGTAGTAGATTCAGGGGATTTATTTCATGCCACACCCCATAGAAAACATTTTCTAGATTATGTTCAATGTGATTTTGGACAGGTTCATTTGGGTGATGATGCACCATGAAAAATTGTTGGAATGGGAAAGGTAAAAATAAAGCAAAGCAATGGAAACTAATGGTTGTTGAAAGAGGTAACACATGTTCCAGATCCAAGGAAAAGTCTAATAAAATCCAGATCCAAGGAAAAGTCTAATTTCAATAGGGCAGTTGAAAATTGAAGGTTGTATATCCATATTTACAAATAATGTGTGGAAGTTCACCAAAGGATCATTGGGGATAGCAAAAGAAGAGAAGATAGGTACATTGTATTTATGTATTGGTAATACTGAATCTTCTATATCTTTAGCTTATACAGGAGTGGATACAACACTGTGGAATCATAGGCTTGGAAACATGAGTTCCTTGTAAAATAAATTTGTTGCAATATCTTAAACAAATTGATTTGGATTTCTGTGAGAATTGTGTCTATGGAAAACAAAAGAGAGTCAGATTTCTCATAATTGGAAAAGAAAAAAAGAGTGAAAGGTTAGATCTTGTTCATACAGATGCATGGGGATGAGCTCAGGTATCATCTCTTGGTGGCTCTCATTATTATGTTAATTTTATTGATGATGGAACTAGAAAAACTTTTGTTTATTGCATTCGAAAAAAATCTGATGTTTTTGATACTTTTAAAAAATGGAAAGCTTTCCCTCGGCAAGGGAGTCATCAATGTAAATGGAGTTGAAAATCATGAACCAATCCCTTAGAGTCTGGGGAGAAGGAATCATCAGGAGATCTCCTGTCAGAAAATGCAGAAGTCTAAAAATTGCCAGGAAGGAATCCAAAGTGCAGGTGCGAAGGTATGAGGCAGTTGAGAGAAGACATGTGCAGGGTCACACTAGAATCAAGACAGAGGCATCAGGACAGACACATGAAGAGCATCCTGACTCTGCTATCACGGGGAAGAGCATCCAATCACAGTCCTCCAGGGAGACAAATGCCCAGGGCAAGCATCCTGAAGAAATAGGTGAGACTCTGAATAATAGAGGGAGAAGAAGGACCTATGCTGGGAAGCACTTTCCCTCTTCGTGCTCTCAGCAAATCTCGTTGTTGGTTAAGATGGATATGATCGGGTTATCCCAGAACTCTCTCGCTGTGCAGGGTATCTGTCTAACCAAAAGAAGAGCCACTCAAAATGGATGCAAGCTCCAACTGACTGCTTTCATTTTGATATTGTTTCATACTATCCAAACCTCTTTTTCTCTATGTGGCAACCGAAATTATGAAATTTCCTGTCTCTGTTCCGTGAATTCCAGAATTGATGTAAAGGGACCAGTTAGTAGGACCAGGCCCTGTATCACTGGACAAGCAGTATCCACTGGAGATGAAATTTTGAATGTAATGCCGCTGGAAGCCATTTAGCCAGAAGTTAATTTAAAAGGCCCATAACCGTTTTAGTAAAAAAAATAAAATGGAAAGCTTTGGTGGAGAATGAGACATGAAAAAGGTTGAAGTGTCTCAGATCAGACAATGGAGGTGAATATTGCAGTAAGGAGTTTGATGATTATTGTTCATACCATGAGATTCGTAGAGAGAAGATAGTTCCAAGAACACCACAAGAAAATGGTGTGTCAGAAATGATGAATAGGACAATCATGGAGCATGCAAGGAGTATGAGATTGCATGTTTTTTTTTCCTTACAGTTCTGGGAAGATGTTTTAGATACCATTGTTTACTTAATAAACAGAGGACCTTCAAGATCTTTAGATGTTATAATTCCATAGGAGGCATGGACATGTAAAAAGGTAAACTATTCTTTATTGAAGACTTTCAATTTTGAATCATTTGTCCATATTGATAAAGAAAATAGAACAAAATTTGAGGAAAAATCCAAGAAGTTTACCTTTATTGGATACATTGTTAATGATCTCGGTTATTTCTTATGGGATTATGAAAATAAAAAAATAATTAGGAGTAGATATGTCATATTCAATGGGAAGGTCATGCACAAAGATTAGTTGCAGGGAAAGAAACAAGAAAAAGAAAAACCAGAATACACAGTGCTTGATGAGATCACTGAAAAAGAAATTCCAAAGGTACCAGAAAATTAGAATGTACAACAACAAAATCAGCAGGTACCTCAAACTCCTGCAAGTGTTGTTAGAATATTTACCAGGTTAAGTAGACCCCCTGAACGATACTCTCCTTCATTGTATTATTTATTTTTGACTGATTCTGGTGACCCAGAATGTTATGAAGAGGAAATGCAGGTAGACACTAAAAAGAAGTGGGATAAAGGAATGAAAGAGGAAATGTATTCCTTGGTAAATAACTAGACTTGGGACTTAGTTCAGTTTCCTACAGGAAAAAAAACATTACAGAATAAATGGGATTACAAGTTGAAGGAAGAAGATGGAGGAAAAAAGTGGTACAAGGCTAGACTTCTTGTAAAGGGGTTTGCACAAAAGAAAGGTATATGTTTTGATGAAATATTTTCTCTTGTTGTTAAAATGACTTCAATTAGGACTATTTTAAGTCTTGTGGCAGTAAAAGATTTGCATCTTGAACATTTAGATGTAAAAAAAAATTTCTCTATAGGGATTTGGAGGAAGATATTTATATGCAGTAGCCACAGGGGTATGAGGTCGAAGGGAACAAGAATTTTGTATGCAGGTTGAAGAAGAGATAGTATGGCCTAAAGCAAGATCCAAGGCAATGGTATTTGAAGTTTGACATATTTATGCCAGAACAAGGTTATAGTAGATGTCATTCGGATCGCTGTGTTTATTTTAAAAGGCTAGAAAATGGAAGCTATATTATATTGCTATTGTATGTAGATGGCATGCTTGTTGTGGGGTCTAATATGTAGGATATAAACGTGCTCAAGAAGAAATTAGGTAATTCATTTTCGATGAACGATTTGGGTGCCACAAAGAAAATCCTTGGTATGAGAATAACAAGAGATGGGAAAAATCGCAACTTGACATTGTATCAGGGTGAGTACATAGAGAAGGTGTTGGGGAGGTTAAGAATGCAGAATGCAAAACTAGTTAGTACACCTTTGGCCAGTCATTTCAAATTAACTAAGGAAATGTGTCCCAAGACACGGGAGGAGATAGAATACATGTCCAGGGTCCATTATTCATCAGCAACTGGTAGCTTGATGTATGTGATGGTTTTCACAAGACCAGATATTGCACATGCAGTGGGAGTTGTGCGCATGTATATGAACAGTCCAGGTAAAGAACATTGGGAGGTAGTAAAGTGGATTCTTAGGTATTTGATTGGTACTGCTACTCATGCATTATGTTTTGGATGTTCAGACATTGTTCTACAGGGATATGTTGATTCATATATGGCAGGTGATGAAGATAGTAGGAGGAGCACCACAGAGTCTGTTTTTACTATAGGTGGAACAACAATAAGTTGGATTTCTAAATTGTAAAAGGTTGTTGCACTTTCAAAAATAGAAGCAAAGTATGTTTCTACTACAGAGGCTAGTAAATAAATGATTTGGTTATATAGGTTTATGGAGGAATTGGAAAAGAAGAAAAAGAATAGCAGGTTGTACTGTGACAATGAGAGTTCCATTCATCTTTCAAAGAACTCAACCTTCCATTTGAATAATAAACATATACAACTCAAGTACCATTTCATACGATCTGTCTTGGAAGATGGACATTTGAAGTTGGAAAAAATACACACTATCCAAAATCATGCTAAACATGTTAACAAAGGGAGTAACAAGGGAGAAACTGAGTTCCTGCTCTATTTTAGTTGGTATTCAAGAATGAAGATGAAGATGATAAATTTTCCAGGTCCAAGAAGGATCATAGTATAGTGTATGCAACAATGGTGGATTTGTTGAGACCAGTCTCCAAGTGGGAGAGTGTTGGTTGTGGATCCTGATTATCTTCATGATTCAGAGGTCTTTGTTTTCATCCATGTTTATACCCTGTGAATACTTTACACCTCGGAAGAATGTACACTCCTCCACACAGGGGAGTGCAGGGGGGGTTACCCCCCCTACAGGGTCCGGGGGAAAGAAAACCCCGAAAGGAAAAAGTTCCTTGTAAATGTATATTGTATTTTCATAGTAAATATGGACCATTCATTATAAGGTCGCATATATGACAATATAAGTTATGTTGGGGTTTTTTTTCCCTAGAATGAAACCCTCTTTTATGAGGGAAATATAAGTGGCTATGCATCATTGCGAATATTGTATTCTGAGTGAGGCGACTGTGAGAGAAAGAAGAGGAAGTAATAACGGGTGTGTTGTAGGTTGTATCCCTTCATTTGGTGGATAATAATAAAGGAAGGACCTAGAAATTTCTCTGGTGGATGTATCCCACACTAGTTGAACCACATATATCTTTGTCTCTATTGTATTGTTTATCTTATTTGTTTTATTTCCACATTTGTTTTATTTTATTGCTCTGTGATCCTTTTTTTCTAACAGTATACAATTCAAGGTTGAATTCAAGATAGGCGGATATAATGATGATATTTTATGTGATGTGATGTCCATGGATGTTTGTCATGTTTTATTGGAAATGCCATGGCAGTTTGACTGGAATGTCATACATGATGGGAGAAAGAACCCTTACACACTTGAGAAGAATGGGCGAACACACATGTTGTTGCCAATAAAAGATAAGAAGGTGAAGGAAGAAATCAACCCAAGCATAATTCTCATGAATGGGAAGGAACTCTTGAATGAAGTCAATAAGGAGAAAGAGATGTAGTTTGTTTTGGTGAGAAAGCATAGAGTCATCCTTACAAGCACTACTTTGGATGATCTTCCTAAAGAGATTCAGGAACTGCTGGAAACTTTTGTTGACATAGTGGTGGAGGAGCTCCCTTGTTCATTGCCACCCATTAGGAGAATCAATCATCACATTGATCTTATTCTAGGATCAAGTATGCCAAAAAATAAGCATACAGGTTAACACCTCAAGAGAATGAAAAGGTGAAGAATCAGGTCCAAGATCTGTTGGAGAAGGGTTTAGTCAGAGAAATATTAAGCCCATGTGCAGTACCAATTGTATTGATTCCAAAGAAGGATGGAGGATGGAGAATGTGCATAGACTTAAGAGACATCAACAATATAACCATCACGTATAGATTTCCTTTACCCAGGATGGATGATTTAATGGATTTCTTAAGTGGACCAAGTTATTTTTATAAGATAGATCTGAAAAGTGGTTATCATAAGATAAGAATGAGATAATGAGATGAATGAAAAACAACATTCAAAACAAATGAAGGTTTGTATGAGTGGCTTGTTATGCCATTTCGATTAACAAATTCCCTAAGCACATTTATGAGACTGATGAATGAAGTACTCAAAGAATTCATAGGTAAGTTTGTTATTGTGTATTTGGATGATATATTGGTCTTTAGTAAAACTAAAGAAGAACACTGAAGGCATTTGACACCAGTGATGAGGAGATTACAACAAGAGAAGTTGTTGATAAATTTGAAGAAATTATCTTTTATGAAGACATAGTTCACATATTTACGCTTTGTGATATCTTAACACAAATTGAAGATCAATCCAAAAAAAGTGAACGCAATCAGAGATTGGCCATCTCTGGGAAGCATATTTGAGGTAAGAAGCTTCCATGGGTTAGCAAGTTTTTACAAGAAGTTTATCAAAAAATTTAGAATCATATGTGCGCCCATATTAGACACCATAAAGAAAGAGAATAAGTCTTCCAATTGGATAGAAGAAGCTGAAAAAGGGTTTAGAGTGTTCAAGGCTAAGATAACAGAACAACCAATTCTAGTTCTGCTAGATTTTGTGAAGACTTTCAAGGTAAAGTGTGATGCTAGTGGATTAGCAATTGGAATAGTATTGAGCCAGGACAATAAGCATGTTGCTTATTTCAGGGAGAAACTGAATAATGTAAAAAATAAGTATTCCACATATGTTAAAGAATTCTATGCAATGATTCAAGCCTTAAAGAAATGGAGGCATTATCGTATTTCCAAAGAATTTGTGTTGTACAGTGTTAATAAATCTTTACATTTCATAACCAAGCAAGAGAAGTTGAATCAAAGGCATGAAAAATGGGTAGGGTTTATGCAAAATTTTACTTTTGTCGTCAAACATATCAATGGGAGTGAAAATAAGGTTGCAGATTCTTTGAGTAGGAGATGCCTTATATTGCAGGAATTTCAAGTGGAAACCTTAGGCTTTGAACACCTTAAGGGAATGTATTGTGAAGATGCAAATTTCAAGGAAGCTTATGAAGCCTATGAAAATCCTTTGCTAAGGGACAAAAGCCCATGGATAGAGTATTTTATCCAGGAGGGACTATTATTGAAAGGAAGCAAATTGTGTATTCCCAGATGCTCGATGAGAGACAATTTGGTGAGAGAGAAGCATAGTGGAGCCTTAGTACGACACTTTGGCCATGAAAAAACCTATGCACAACTGAGTTCCTCATACTATTGGCCAGGTATGAGATCTAAAGTGAATAAATTTGTGAACAAATGCAAAATTTGTCAGTATGCAAAAGGAAGACAACAAAGCATTGGTCTTTACCATTAATTTCCTATTCCAGATAGTCCTTGGGATACTATCAGCATGGATTTTGTGTTGGGATTACCAAGCACCTAGAGAGGGAGTGATTCCATATTTTGTGTGGTGGACAGATTCTCAAAAATGGCACATTTCATACTGTGCCAGAAAACCGGTACTGCTACACAACTCCTTTTGAATTTCAAAAATCAATGTAATAAATGAACTTAAATATTTGGAGGCTGAAGCCTGAGAAATCTGAGAAGATGTAGTTTTCTTTAATGCACAGGTGTTTTGTTTATATTTCGAGCTCAGCTCTTATCTTTTGTAAATTCTCATTTATTGTGATAGGAGAGAATTAGGTAGGAAAGGAGAGAAGGATCGAGAAGCCCCTTCATGTATATTATGTATTTTATTATTCTTTTGTGAAGTTATTTGTTGTTGAGATAGAGTTGTTGTAGATGAATAGAATAAGTTGTAGTTGTTGAGTTGTTGTTGCAAAGATACAACAGGGGGAAGTAGAGAATTTTTGTAAGAACCATGTACATGTATTTTACTTGAATATATGAGAATAAATTTTCTTAAAATGTGTGTTTATCTATCTCTGAGTGAACCACTTGAATGAGTTTATTGTTACTGTTTGTGTTTACTTGTTCCTTCATGCATCCATGTATTTTTTATTTTACGAATGAGCTTATCAGTTTAGTATAAGTTTCAATTGTTTCACTTCTGGAACACATGGTCGAGGAGCACAAAGTGCCCACGCCAAGGGTCATTTGAAAGACTCTGAAGCTAAGGAGAGATAGAGGAGTGCTTCAAAAGTTGTGCAGGGAGTGCATAGACCAGGAGTTAGGATAATAGTTACTGAAGCTCAAGAGAGATAGAAGTGTATTGTAGAGGTTGCGCAAGGAGTTTGCATATATACAACCTAAAGTATGTTTTTCTCTATTGAAGAACCTTGCAAGAATTGTAGAAGGTTCGACACTTGTTGGAGTCGTCGAATTCCTCTAAGGCAAGAGGAAGCATTCAAAATTTGTGTAAAGGAGCAGTTCCAGGCAGACACCAAGGTCGAACCCCCCAAATTCTTCAATTCTAGAGGATTACTCGTTTAAAAAATTATCTAAGGGAAGGAAGATTATCGAAGGTGAGAAACAGATGGATATGATCTGTTCATGGATTTGGTGGTGATCTGATAATCGTCAGATCTGAGATAGTTGCACAAGATTTACACGTAGTGTAGTTCAAGCCCCTGAGGGCCCGAACCATCCGTACCCATCGGATCTCATGGGGACACACATCACGTGATCCCACAATTCATTGCTAGAGTATTTCAAAGGAACTTTAGGTTGGGATTTCGTGAAGTCCAAGCTCTCGGAAAGACGAAAGCCCAAACCCCATCTCAACCGTTGGTTTGGGTGACACATGGCGTCACATCGACGTTTCTCTATTTCATTGTTTGTGAGGAACAACATCAAGGAGGAGTGAGGACTCCCAGAGATTCGAAGTCTCGAAGTCAATATAGGTCGTCAATTGCATCGATAATTGTTAGTAGATCACAGAGTTCAGCTGTCGGAGAGTTCGAAGACTTCAAGGAGTAAAGGGTGCCAAATCTTTCGGAGACCTGGAGTCCATTTGGGTCATCAATCTCTTTTCTACTTGTCATCTTATCAAAAGGTTCGACAGGAGGAGGCTTTGGAAGGTTGGAGAGGTAGGTAGCGTCGAAGCTCTCGAAGTCCCGAAGACCAAAGTGTCATAAGTCGTTAATCTCAAAAGACACGTGCAGGGTGGAGATCCACTCTACTACATCGACATTCAAAGGACAGTAAGACTTGATGACAGGAAACTCTCCAAAGCCCTGAATCCTGAAGGGATATGGGTCGTCCACCTTTCATCTTCCTGAACCGTCGATCCCTTCGGGGATAAATACTCTGTGAAATTTATTGTTTAGGAAGAATCATGGGGTGTGTTTATTTGAGGCTCCTGAAGTCCAGAATTTGAGTGTAGAAAATGGGTTAAGCCCCTGGTTTTGAGCCCGACATTAATTGTAAGAAGCGTTGAATTGAAAGGATCCTATCAGAGAGCCATTTCAGCCCAAAATTGCAGAAAAAGGCCTGTGGAACCAAATGAAAAATGCTCAGTGAGACCTTGTGAGTTGATCCAGCTCCTGCAAATTTGAAGTTCCTTAGACCGAGAGGTCAGTGGACCCCTGGTGGAAGTGGGGGTCTTCAGTAAAAAATAATTTTCTAAAGAGAATAGGTAACCTTAACGAATTTGTAAATTACTATCCATAGCCTATCGACTGGTCTGGCTATTCATAACAGGGATGGAGAGTCACCCATAATCAATTTTTTTATGAAGAGACTGAGTCCCAATTTTGGCGCAACAACGACAATCGTGTCCACAATTGGGACAATATCGATAAAGTAGAGAAGTCACCACCCATTTCATATGCAGATAAGGGAAATCCTTCCATAGACACAATTTTTTCCCTGCATTGAAAATTGGTAATTTATAACTATCTTCTGATGTAAACACTCCATCCTTGAGCCATCTCTCTGGCTTGAACTCTCTACAATCTTTTGCCCATATCTTCTCCATTATCCCCATGGAAGAAATCATCTGGAGGACGATTGTTCACTTCCTCAAAAGTCTCTCGTCAGGTAATACCAACTGGTCTTTAGCCAACACGAGGGTACAAACTTAATGTTTACAACAAAGCACTAAACACCATGAGGTATGCTATAGGAAAAGAATTAAACAATTGCTAGGTTGTAATCGATCGATACACAGGCCGCCTAAACAAGAGTTGTACTTGTGAGCAATAGCATTAGAGAATGATATCTAGTAGTATTATTTTAAATGGTGAATTCGTGTATTATTTATTTGTGTCAAATGGTCCTACCATACTTGATGTTAGGGTGTAATCAATGGATACACAAGCCACCTATAGAACATCGACAATAGTAGTACTTGTGAATGAATCGTTGAAACCAGGATCCGACAATACTCTAAACATAAATGAAAATTAAAAATTAAATTCTATCCAGTGTTGCATCCACATAATGGCTCATAGCATTAGCCTTTTTTACCTAGAAACTGAGTATTAAACACCAATTAAGTATGCTATCCTTAGAGCATTAAACACCATGAATGTAGAACAGATCGAAAATTTTAAAATTTATATTTTAACCATGTCTTACCGAAATAAAATGAATTATTTTCATGTGAAGGTCATATCATGTTTCTTTAGACCATAATTTTTTTTTAAACATATTTATATATTTCTATTTTTAAATATGTAATGTTGAACTTTATAATAAAAATAAAATTTCACCAACTAATACAAATTCAAAGTGCATTTAAATGGTAAGTGGTTACAATATAACCTACTTACCGGCATGTATAATAATAATTACATCTACAATAAGCTATTAAAATTGTGTACCGCAATTATAACTTTGTGCTCACAATGATTCCGCGAGGAATTCAACAATCCATGCATATTTCATTCAATCTTGATGAGCATTGAAACTTTAAACTAAAAATGTATTTGAACGACAAAACAACCTAGCTAGTTTCTATAAATATAATAAAATTAACTCCACATATGTAGAGAAGATCAAACTATTATAAACAAGAAGACGAAAACATTGTTGTTCGCAATAATGTGAACAACTATTTAATCCATAGAATTTTGTTTCGAAATTTTGTGTTTGTCAATGTCATCTTTCTTTATGTTTAATTAATCGAATATTTACGCTATAAATGATCGGATAGCATAACATATTGGACATTTAAATACTCATAGCAAGAGAAGTGTTCTGAAAGGTATAAATATAAAATAAAACTCTTACTGCGCATTTAAGGTTCTAGTCAACTCGTGCCAGGTGTTTTAATTCTAGTCCATATATAACATGACAAAATCGACAAGATGTCATGAAGTCAGAAAGTTAGATTTATTGTACTCAGATTAACAAGGTGCTTTAGAGTAGAGTATGGATTACAGTTCAGTATGGAAGAGATATTATCACTTAAGAAGATGTAAAATGTTAGATTTTACATTGAACATTAAAAAAATTATTATTTTTTTAATTAGGAAAGATATATCAATAATAAAAATAAAGTCTACTTAATTAAATGAAATGATAAAAAAAATTACACTTTAAGAAATTTGATCCCAAAATCTAGTTTAACATGGATATGGTCAAAAAAACCTTTCAACCTTCTTCTCTTTTAAATCAAAATAAGGTAGTAATGATGAGGTGAGAATTCTTCTAGTTATTTAATTTAATATTTCAACTTTTATGATCATGTGATCATTAGAGGAATAAGTTTATGAGATGGTTCTAAAATATAAATATAATAATAATAATAATAATTTAATTGTAAGATCATTTCCAACTCACACATTAAACTGGTGTGTTATTCTTGTTTATGGAACAAGAAACTCCTAGAAAAAAGGATTTCAATGTTATGGAAAAATATATTTAAATAAAAAGAATATAAGACACATACACTTTATATTTAAAAAAATTGTAAAAAAAATAAAATCAAATTCATATTATTTTATTTTAATATTTTAAAAAGGAATATTAATCTATACAATTAAAATTGAAATTAGTAATTATTAAAAATTATTTGTAAAAATTAAAAAAATAATAATAATGATGAATTTTTTAGAGTTTATCTCATTTTTAAACAATTTGAAATAAGAAAATTTATAAAATTTGTAATATAATAAAATTGATGAGGAGGAGCATTCCCCTAATAGACCCATATTAACTCCTATTCTATCAAGGATAGAGTGAGATCAAATCTCTTTAGGTGCAAACATTCTTCCTTAACTTTTTTTAGAGTAAAAGGTTAGAATCTACATATACTATTTTCATTTATTTTATTTGTTATATTATTATTTAAGAGTGACACATGTTATGTCACCTCCAAGTTGAATTTAGGAATGGAATCATACATAAAAATAAAACCCATATCAATTAAAATAATATATTCAGATTTATTGAAATAAATTTTAAAAAAAAATCATAAAGTTAAAATATTTACAATTATCCAATTTAAAAAAAAATAACTTATTATTTTTAAATATAATCTAAAATACTTTTAATTTTAAAATACCATAAAACTAATAAACATGGAAAATAAAGTAATAACACATGTGTACTTTATATTAAAAATAGTTTTTTAAATCAAATAAATATAATATGAATTAAAATATAGTCGTTCTAATTAATTTATTTCACATCTTATGTGAAAAGAACATTTACTTTTGTCTCAAGGTTTCCCTTAACTCATATTTTTCTTAAAATATTTGAATTAAAATATCTTACAAATAGAAAAACCGGTAGCTCTTTACAATAATAAATTTATTTCACATCTTATGTTAAAAGAACATTTACTTTTGTGTCAAGGTTTCCCTTAACTCATATTTTTCTTAAAATATTTGAATTAAAATATCTTACAAATATAAAAACCGGTAGCTCTTTACAATAATAGAAATGAAAATTTTAAAAATTAATAAAAATTAAATTAAATTAAAAAATGTTTTTTTATGTGATTGTTATTATTTGGAATAAAAAATTTATTTCATTTTTAAAATATGTGTAATGTTTTTAAGGTACACTTCATTCATCATAATGAAATAACATAGTAGAGAAAACATAACATAGTAGGGAAAAATAATAAAATAATAAATAAAAGTAACACTAATAAAAAATATAAATATATTAAAAAGAGGAAAAACTTTTGAGAGATCTCGAGGAAAAAATGGTGATTTAGGTTTTGGGGTTTGCTGGTTAGTACAGTATGAGTATGGGAGTCGTATGGCTAGGAAGTGGAGAGGAGCCCCGATATGACAGAAGGTTCTAGCCCTGGAATGGTGGACCCCAAGTCAGTAACACCTTTGCAAAAGGGGAAGACAGAAGGAAAGGCGAGAGAGAAAAATTCATTTAAGGACATAATCAAAAGTCATCCAAACAATAAGGAAAAATATATTGAGATGGGGGGAGTAGGACTCAAACAATAGGAAGGATAGAAAAATTAGACATAAATAGAAAAGGAAGAGAAAGGACAAGATCAATAGATACATCTTCAGAATGGTTGCTTACCTAAGATAGCAGAAAAGATGATTTATGAGGTAACCTCACATGGTATAGGGAACTACATCTAGAACATGAAAGACCATGCCCTGATAGGTAAATTTATGGGCATCTAGCCCTCCTAGAAATCTCTATTGCTTTAGATCAAGGCCCGATGGAAATTAAAGGGAAGGATAGATATTGAACTAGGTTCTAAGGGGTTCTTCACAACTATCTTCTCAGACCCTTCTGATTAAGAAAAAATCCTTGAGAAAGGCCCCTAATTCTTCAACTCGGTCGGGTTTCACATGAGATATTGGACTGAGAGATTTACCACAGAGAAAGAAAACTTAACAGAGGCATTGGTTTGGATCCGCCTATATTCTCTCCCAAGGGAATTTTGGGAACTGGAAACCCTCCAAGGAATTGGAAATACCCTGGGAGCCTTTGAAAAGATTTCATAAATCACCAAGGCTTCCATGTATGTTTCTTATGCATGGAATTTTGTTTACATGAATGTAGCAGGGGCTCTCCCTGAATCTATAGTAATCTCATATCAAGATGAATAATGGACTAAGATCTTATATTATGAACATATCTCGTTTAGATGAAAAAAATGCCACACCCATGGGCATCTCTGTAGGGATTGCCCCCTTAATGTTCCCCCTCTAGAGGACGTGGGAAAAGAGAAATTGATCTACAAGGATTTGAAAAAATCCTAAGAAAAAGAAAGGCAGGAATAAGACAACCCAAACAACATGCAGTAAATCAAAATAAAATCACAACTAACAGTTTCCAAATCTTGGAAGGAGAACCTGGTGGAACTAATGAGAAATAAAACAACAAGGAACCAAAAGGACCACCAAAGGTAGCCTCAGTTTCCAAAAAAGAGAAGTAAAAAAGATGTAAGACTGGAAAAGAACCAAGATATAAAATGACAGTTGACGTAAAAGTACAGATGAGGGAACCTCCAACCTTAGGGGTCGAATCATCGNCAAAAGGACCACCAAAGGTAGCCTCAGTTTCCAAAAAAGAGAAGTAAAAAAGATGTAAGACTGGAAAAGAACCAAGATATAAAATGACAGTTGACGTAAAAGTACAGATGAGGGAACCTCCAACCTTAGGGGTCGAATCATCGGAGGAATCAGATATGGAGACCACCCAAGTAATGGAACTTGAGGAGATAATCATTGACTTGAGGAATCGGATATCTACCAATACTTAGAGGAACTCATTGACTGGAGATAATAAATATCCTAACCATCGATCAAATATGTAAACGACAATCCAAACCAAACTCAGTAAAAGGGAAAGGAAAGGCCTCTAATCCCACAAAAACATCATTAGGAGGCATGGGTATCAATACCAATCCCCTAAAAGAAACCAAGAAACAATCAGGCAAAGAGAACAAAAAGAGGTAGAAAACCTTATCACCAAAAAATAGAGGAAACAAGAACTTTAATGGTGGATTATGCCCAAGTAGTATGTCTCCTAGACAACTACTTCCCCCCCTCCCCCCCAACCAACAAGTTAAAGATGAAGATTAAATCATGGAATATTATAGGAATGAATACTCCATCCAAATAGAGGATGATAAAAGAAAAAATATCTAGGATAAAGGAAGATATCCTCCTCCTTTAGGAAACAAAATGTGACAAAAAAATCATGGAAAGGATAACCCATAAAATATGGCTCGACAGTGAGGCACATTAGATAGTAGTGGAAGGATATTCAGGTGGTTTACCTATGCTCTAGGATCCCTATCTAATAGAAATGAAACACTATCTTCCTCTGCCATGCACCTCACCCTCAAATTCAAGTGTATTGCAAAAAAGGAAGAAGGATACATCACCAATGTTTACGGTCCAAATTTGCCCCATTTAAATAGAAATTTCATGGACGAAATAAATCTAATGGGAGATTTTATGAGGAACAAATCCTGGGTCCTTAGAGGAGACTTCAACATGATCACCTCCCCTCAGGAGAAACAAGGAGGTATTCCTAAACAACACCAGGAGAGTAAGGACTTTGGAAATATCATAGAAAAGCTAGGCCTAATGGACATACCAACCAAAAACGGTAGCTTCACTTGGAATAACAAAAGTAGTAAAGAACTCATAATTGCAGTTAGGTTGGATAGATTCTTGCTATCAGAAAAGGCCATCTTAGAGAAACAAGGAGTAGCGGCTGAGGTTCTCCCCCTTCAAGTATCAAACCATTGGTGAATATCCCTCGAATGGGACCACATTTGGAAACAAGGACCCACCCCTTTTATATGTGACAAGTTCTGGTTGGAAAACCAAGATTTGCTTCCAAACTTGGAATGTTCGTGGAAATAAAATCCAAACATCTTCGGCACAAAAATGTTCCAGTTTCAACAGAGGCTAAAACATGTTCGACAATGCCTCTGAAAGTGGAATACAAAAGTTTTTGGGAACATCATTGAGGAGAAAAAGAAACTGAATTAAGAATTGGAGGAAATTCAATAATTGGGAATCCAAGGCTTGTACCCCTAGACCTCCCATTCAAAGAGGCTAGAATGAAAGATGAGATATCCAAAAGAGAAAGACAGAAAGAAATCCTATGGAAGTAGAAATCAAGGAGTCAATGGTTAAAAGAAGTGGACAAAAACACTCACTTCTTTCACAAATCATTAATCCAAAGAAGAAACATAAACATAATTTCACCCATTAAATCTCCATACAGAAGCAATAAAACTAGGAGAGAAGACGCAAAATAAGAGGTTCTCAACTAATTCCAAAATCTCCTTTATGAACCAGTTATCAATCGAGAGGGTGAAATCTCAAAGAACACAAATTATATCCCAAGGCTAGTGCAACAAGAACAATCTTAGGTGATGATGCGTCTAGAATCATTGGAAGAGGTGGAGGATATTGTGAAAATTATGGCCACAGGAAAGTCTCCAAGGATGGACAAATTCACAAAGTATTTCTACCAAACGGGCTGGCCAATTTTGGGACCTGACATCTGGGAGGTGGTCAAGGAATCATCCACCTCCAAAGGTATTATTCAAGCCTTCAACGCTACCTTTATCGCCCTCATTCCTAAGTTCAAAGGCACTAACACTACAGATAAGTTTTGTCCTATCTCTCTTTGTAATGTCATTTATAATATTATTTCTAAGCTAATAGCATCTAGGCTCAAACCAGTCGTCCCACTTGTCATCTCCTAGGAAAAAGGGGGATTTGTGGAAGGAAGGAAAATCCTTGACAGAATTATAGTCACACATGAAGCGATTTATTCTCTTAAAACTTCCAAAAAGGTGGGCATGATGATAAAATTGGATATGTCAAAATCTTATGACAGGATGAAATGTGATTTATTGAGGATTTTGCTAGCCTTCGGCTTTGGCAAAGGTTGGGTTCTCTGGGTAATGAACTTGGTTTCAAAAAAAATATTCTCTATCTTGCTAAATGGATCTCCTACCAAAACCTTTAATGACTCAAGAGGCCTCTACCAGGGATACCCTCTCTCCCCTTCCCTTTTAATTATCTGGGTGGAAGGTCTAGGTCGTAGCCTCTCCGAGGCCAAACGAGATGGATTATCTGGGCAGAAAGTCTCAATTTGGGTTCAGTGATATGGAATAATGCATGGAAAAATCATAGTCTAGTCTAGACCCACTACTTATAGGAATTCCGCGATGGGAATTACGCTCTCTATTGGGAAAATGCATGGGAAAAATTTCCCTCTCTAGGGGGACATGTTCAATTCCTAACCATAAAAAATGATCTAGAATGGGCAGGATGGGTGAATATTCACCATTTATGGAAGTTTGAATCCCCTTCGGCCTCAACTTTCATGAGAACCTGGATTCCGCAAGAATACTGACCTATCATTTGGACAGAGGATCTGAAGCTGGTGATCTCCAGAATGCTCCAGGAAAGACATATTAAGATCTTCTCAAGAGAGGAGATAATTCTCTAGGTCCCCAATGACAATGGATATTTCACAGCCCAAACTTCTTATAAGCTTCTGCAAGGAGAAGGCACTCAACAAAACAACCACCTTTGAAACACAATTTGGAGTAGATATCTCTGGCCCAAAGTCTCTACTTCCTATGGTTGGTGGCCCACAAAAAAATTCTTACGTGGGACCGACTTCTTAGGAAAGGGTTTGTGTGTCCTTCAAGGTGAATCCTCTTCTGGGTGAATGAAGAAACTCAATACCACATCTTAAGCAATTGCAACTTCACTAGTCATCTATGAGATGTAGGGGTGTTTATCTTCAGGCAATTAGACCTCCAAAAAGGAAATGTTGTGGCAACAATAGATTAGTGGAGAGAGAATCTCTTTACCAATGATATCCTCAACAGACTCTAGGAGATCTTCCTAGGCCTCTTCATGTCGAATGATTATAAAGAAAGGAATAGGATAATTTTCAAAGATAAAATCCTTACCATAAGTCAACTTTGGGAGCTCATCCATAGAAATTTGACCAAATCCATTGCAGTAGTCCAATGGATAGTGAAATACCACCAACTTCACCCCCAAAAAGTAGAGATCCTTGGAATATGGAACATGGAAGAATATGTGAATACGACCCCCGAGAGAAAAAAGAAGGCCCTTGTTAAGATCCAGGACCTTTCGAAACCCCCACAGGTAGGCCTCGTCAAAATCAACTTTGACGATGCTTCAAAGGTAAACATGGGTCTAGCAGGAACAAGAGGTATCTTCAAAAACCACCTTGGATAACCCATTCTCATCTATGCTTCCCCCCTTGGATATATGACGAATAATGCAGCAAAGCTGGCCAGCCTTAGGGAATGCCT
>ML789325.1:507078-517861 GCA_009831015.1 Picea engelmannii
ATCTAGCGTGGATGCCAAGAAGACATGATTAATTGGAAGAGGGATCAAATATACATTAGCGGGGACACCTATGAACAAGATCCTTTGCACGAAGCACCAGCCCAGGACAAAGGGAAGATAGATACTGGGACTTCGATGGTGGAGCTAAGAAGTATATGCCACGTTTGAGACTCACCCCCTGAGGAAAAAAAAATAGATGGGAACTAGGTGGGAAACATATGTGAGAATATGAGGCCTTTACAACAGAAGGACATCCACCATAAAGACCTTATGGGAAAGGAAGGTCTATATTCTGGTTATTTTCATCATATTGATTAGTAATCAGGATGCCCGAACGAGCCATGCATGCTCGAGAGGGAATGTTGGCTTTAGTTGGTTACATAGTACAGGTCACCTTGGCGGCTGAGAGATGAAATTAAGTTGTCCTCTTGACATAACTATTATCAATTATAGTAGTGAGAATTTTATCCAAGGAAAACATTTGATAGTGAATAATCCAACCTATAGGAACTATGATGAGATCTGCCTTATTAAATTTAGTGGTCGAGATAACATGCCTATCCTCTTCTTCTATCACAGTTGCTCTCAAGCATCTCCTAATTCGACTCTCAGGGTGATTTATAGATTTAGTTTGAGCAGAATTATGGCTCGTCGCTATATAAGAAATCCAAAGAGAGGCCGCCCTGGCCACCATGACAAGGAAGCTTCAACCTTGCCCAGTCCCCAACGACCTACCAGAGTGAAAAAATAAGCAAAAGAAGTAGAGGATCGGTTCTAGTCTCATTGTGACCTGCACAAGATTGAGGCACCTAACGCAGTTGAGGACCAAGTCCTGGATAGAAGACAAAGAACCAGGCCCGAGGAGATAATCCAAGAGGCATCCAATTGGATGCCTGACTCGGGTAACCCCTGCACTCTGGATACCAATTACTTCTATATGGTTGAAGCTTACTATATGAAAAAAGTCATGGTGGCCCATGACATCATTGAGACTTAGAGACAAAATGTTGAGTTCCTCCAAGTTGTCCATAGACTCGAAGGAAAATTTGAGTTTTTTTTCTACTCTCAGCATGGTATCAAGTTCATAGTTAATGAAAAGACTCATTCGGATGGTGGAAAACAAATTGTTGGTCCCCCAGGAACTTAATGTAGCTTGATCCTGATTGATGATGAAAAGAAGCAGAGCCAGCACGAGAGGGTAATCCTTTGCCAAGTGGAAGCCATCCAAAGGAAGTAAGAGCCCAACAGCTGCCCAGACTCAATCAAGAGTCTAATGCAAAGGACCCTAGGTTCTCTTTATTTACCTTTTTCTATGGTTGTGCTCTATGTTAGCTCATTTGCTTAGTCTCCTCTTTTTTCTAAGAATTTAAGAGTTTCTAATATTTTTCTCCTTCGTAGTCTCATGGTTTCACAATCGATAAATATTACCTTGAACATGACATATGATCTTAAGATCTTGTGTTTCCATGTTTTAGGGTCCTGGTTTCCCTTGGAGGTAAGTCCCCCTAGTTCCTCTCTTTTTATACTATATTTTTTGAAGTAATAGAATTTTTCTCTTTTAGCTTTATATATATATATATGAAAAAGAGATGGAATTAACTCTTTAAATGTTATTTTCCTAGATGGGTGTCAACCTAACATGTTCGTTGATGATCGCGACTACCCAAGCAACACGTGGTTGGAAAGAGGATCACACGATGACAAAGGTCCTAAGAGGAATAGGCATGTCTCACATGTGGATTAATAACACTTGGTCTTGTTGAGGTGGTGGTCGCATGGAATTTAATCGACTAGGCAGGGGTATTATGACAATAGTTACAAGAGAGCAAGGTGGATTCGATGTTAATTGCAAAAAATGATCCATTATTTTTGTTTGGATGGAGGAACCTATAGCAGAGCTTAGGGACAACACACGGGAACAAATTGTGTTCTTAGGAGATGGTTCTAGCACTCTGAGTTCATGGGGATGGATTCAACACAAGACCACAGGTTGAACATATGTCAATATTCATGTAGCCACTCAGGGAGATAAATTCGATGAGCGAGGGGATAATTCTCGGCATAGAAGTTTTGTAATCATTTGGGTCTTCTCCACATCCTTTGCAGAGAATCCTTAGTCCCTTCATGTCAACAATGGTATCAATATTTGCATAGAATTCTTGACTATAAGAGGCCCGGACCGTAGGGCTTGCCACTATGAGAAAATGATTCCAATTTCTCGAGCCTAACATGAATACATGGCCGCTGGAAAGAATTATCAAACCCTCACGGCCCATGAAACCAAAGCTGATCTAGAACTGGTCAAAGCAAAGGTGCGTCTCGAGAGCACCTCAGTGAATGATGACATAGTGGATGAGTAATTCACTTAATGAATTCCACATACTGACACCTCCCTCTGCAAGGAGACCAAGTACAAGAGCACCATATATATATATATATATATATATATGCCTCCTCTGTCAGAGTATGAAGATTGACTACTTCCACTTTGTCTCATGCACTATCTCCTCTCGCCATATGGTCTTCTAGTCTCTGCTACTCTCGACATGACCAATATCATCGGGTTAACCACTTTACTCTTTCCAAACTATGAACCCCACCACCCGAAGTCCATCAGGATTTTGCAGTTTTATGTGAACCCTATAGTCGGCTTTCCGTGGACCCTCCGCACCTACAACTGCCCTTTCATGGCCACCTGGCTTAGCGGGACTTACTACCAGTGCTTGGTCGTCCCTTTATACCGACTACCAGCGAACCTTATTATCTGGATGAGCGAACTATATCAGACAGTACCAAGGAACATCGATTGTAGATATAGGAAAATAAGCAAGATCACAATGAGTGCATAATATGAGACAAACAAAGAAACTTCAGATCTTTAAACACATATGCGGAAGACTTATGATATTATATTAATCAGAGCAAATAACTCGGGTATTACAATTTGTGTCAGATTCACAGACTTAGAGAAGACTGCTCTTTGCTCGACTTACAGACTCAAGAAAGACACGAAGCTTCAGACATAAGGGAAGCTTAGAGACTCGGACTCTAGACTCTCAAAATGATAATGCCGAATAATGAGCTCGTACCCTTCCTTTATACAAAATTTTGAAGGAGGAGTCAATATGAAGCCAGGACTCCGAAGAGACTTGTGGTCCTACATATCGGCCACGCAATCTTACTTTTGGGATTCAGCGGATGTATTCACACAGGAATCTCTGACCAAATCATCAACTTTATTTCTTATCAACCAAAAGCAGATAAAACGGTATATCTGTCAGGGTTTTCATACAAGATTCCCCAGTCAGATGACTATTAACAAGACATAAAGTAGAGCATCTTTGGAAATGTGGGTCAAACCTCACCAAAAGTCGGAGAAGTTCTCCAAGTTTCCAATATTCTCTTTATTTGACATAACCATACTATGTACAAAGTGGAGTTTAATGATGACAACCCACGGAACCCAAATGGCACCACTATCGGCCATTTAGACATGAGTTTACACAGTGGAGTTTGATAGGTAAACCCACGGAAACCCATTATTCTAATGGATAACCATGAAAATGTCTAAAGTTGTAAGGATCCCAATGTTGAGTGTATATTTCTCTAAACAGTTCAGGATCTTCATCATTTTCTTCTTCCTGATGGAGTACAAACTTGGTTCGGATTACCCATGGATGTTTTTCTGTTACAAACATCATTTTATATTCCTCTTCTGAAAATAAATCAGCAATAGTTTCAAGCCTTCTGTTATGGAAGAGAAACATTCTGCCAACTTCTGAAACTCAGGGATGTATCCCAACTGGATTTAGTCCGAACTTATGCCACCATTCCATTAACCAGTCAGGTTCAGGACCTAGAATGAAGGAATCTGCAAATTTTATCATACAATAATAATATTTATATCTGTCTGTCCAAAGACAAATATTAAACCACATTGATTTGTACTAATGATAATTTATATTAAACAATTTCTCCTATGGATTCCCATTCAGACAATCTTGTATAGTTCTCATCCTATTAATTTGGAAAAAGTTCCAAGAAGGAGTTTCTCTCCATCTTTGTGTTTGCTGATCAAACCATTCTATGTTAGCAGACCTGATTTTGCTAAGATCTCTCATTTCTACCAATTTTTCTCTGGAAGCAATAGTAGAAGCTTGATGTATTCTGCCAAGTATATGTTGGGGAGGAAGTACAGAAATACTAGTATTTCTTGAAAATCCAAGTAACCCCAATTCTATTTTTTCTGAAGCCCTGAGCTGCCATTCTGGTATCCAATTATTTTCAAAAATTTCCCAGGGAGTATTTTCAACCAAATAATGAGTAACAGGAGCATTTCGCTGATCATCCCAAACTTCTACAGTTACCAAGATTTTCTTACAATAAGAAATTTGAGCATGAGATTCAGAGACAAATGGCAGTTCAATCCTTTTGGGATGACTTTCTCCTATACTTGGAAATGTAATAAAATAGCCTGGTCTATTGTTTGGACAATAACAAGAACCATGAGGTTCCACAATAGAGAGGAATGGAGTCCCCAGAATGCAATCCACTGGTAAATCTGAAAGTTGGTACCTCATCCCTAGAGCATATCCTTCAAAAACCAAAATTCCTTTAGGGACTTCAAATTGAAAAGAAGTATGTACATTTCCTAGTCCAGTGGCTAATCCAAAACTAGGAAGCCAGTATTTTGCCGGGACAATTTCTTTGTTTAGAAAATTAATGTCAGATCCGGTATCTATGAGTGCAGTCAAGAAAAATGTTTCTTGATTTATCTCCAGCTGTTTCTTGACATAATATTTTTTATATTGCACAGGAAGGATTTTCATACCTCTCATCCCTTGCATTTCAATTGCAGTTTGCTCCTGTACAATTGATTCAAAAGGAGCATCTTCTAGGGGAGGAGGAATAGACTCCAATCTTTCTTTTATTTCTTTAATTTCTTGCCTTTCCCATGAATCAATTTTGAACCTATATTCTGCATCTCCTTCTATTCTCTTGATTCTTTCTTTTAAGGCACAGATCTCCTTTTTTAGAGAAAATACTTCTTTGGCTAAGTCAGTAATAGAGGTATTCTGTATTTTAGGCTCCCTATTGAATTTGATATATGTATTTGTATTTTTATCAAAGGAAGCATCAATAAACAAAGGCTATCTTTTTGGTAAGTCAGAATGTTTATTCTTTTGTTCTGCTTTGACATTCTTAATGAAGGTTTCAAGTAGAGAGTTTTTCATGTCACCTTCAGGGAGGCTTTTGATTTGGGCAAGCATTTGTGCCTCTTGATCACCAGTATTCTGGAACATGCAGACTTTCAGCTTTTGTTGTATTTCAGGTTCTGATTCAGAATCAGAACTATTCGTATCACTTTTACAAGAACAGAAATTAGGATTGCTGCAATTACAATACTAATTCATTAAAATTTCTTTTTCTGAGCTATATTCAAACTCAGATGTACTTCTAGAAGTAGAACAACATCCTTCTTGAAGAAGATGAACTTCTTCCCTTTTAATGAATGAATTATAGGGGCATGCATTGGTTTCATGGTTGTTTGCCCCACATATATTGCAATGAGTCTTTAAGACTAACTGTTTCCTTTCCTGAGCCTCTTTTGCCTTTTGTTCTGAAAATTTCCCTTTGGTTTTTCTAGAGGCTACATTTTCAGGACAATTATGGGCATAATGTCCATGGTTTCCACATATCCAGCAAATAATTCCTTGTTTTGCTTCATGTGTATGGATTTTGAGCTTAATATCTTTAGGCTCATAATAATGAGTTATGGGTATATACTTGTATCTGGCTTTGTATATTCTACCCTTTTCTTCCCTGTAATTCTTTGGCTTCTTTTTTCTTTTCCTGGTTGGGTTTGTAAGGTATAAGCCATATTGTTCACAGATAGATTTTTGGTCGGGAAGATATGTGGACTTTGACACAGAATTTTTCACTTTTATAGTAGTGCATAGTCCAATCAAGGCTTTGGTTATCAGGGAATAGATTTATCCCCATGTGTACATCTCATAAGGAAGTTTGAATACTTCCTCCATCTTTAGGTATTCTACAAATTTACTTGGTAGGGCTGCCAAGTAGACTTGTTTCCACAATAGATTTTCACTTTCTTTGACCTCAAAGGTCCTTTGTGTCCATTCTTTATGAAATTTTTCATACTCAGACATTTTCCTGCATTTCATATTCATGAGAATGATCTCATGTTTGTCTGCAATTTCATTTTATGTTCCACACCAGTGCTCAAGTATTGTAGTGGTAAGAGCACCAATCATATTATTTACTACAGTTCCATCAGTATGATATACAATATCTCCTTCTTCATCTTTAAGGATCTCTGCTTCCATTTTTGTAATCATTAAGGAAGAAGAAATGACTTCCCACCATTTGCTAAGAGTTCCTGTAAAACACTGAATAATTGTTTTGCATGCTTCTACTTCAGTTTTTCCTTTCATACACATGATTTTGTATGAAACATACATTCTGTCAATCATTTTCCTTATTTGTGCAATTGACAAGTTATCAATGTTCCATTCTTGGAACCAATCTTCAGCAAATGTTTGAGTGTCTGGAAGCCTACCTTTTCGAACTAGGTCAAGAGCTGATGGTCTGGTAGAATGATGTGGAAGATCTTCATAAGATGGATTTCTAACAGTTACTAAAGCATGGCTATCTTTAAGGGTCTTAGAATAATATTCAGGCAATTCTTCTTCTCGTGGAAAATGTAATGGGAATCTTTTTACAATTTCTATCTCAGGCGATTTATATACAGGAGATAGAATAGAAATATGAGGACTTGGAAGGATAAAGGAATTAGGAATTGGTTTATTAGGATGATTGCTTTTGCCTTTTATCTTTGTCAAAGTTTTTCCCATGTTTGAAAAGGCATTTCCCAATCCTTCCATTATTTCTTCATGGTTTATGCTTGATTCTCTGTCCCTATAAGAAATCTCTGATAAAGCAGAATCCATTTTATCTTTGACTTCAATGACTTTCCTTTGTATTTGATCCATAGATTGGACAATAGTATTTGTGGATACTTGGAGGTCTATGATTTGGTCCTTGCGGGCATAGTCATTGGTTATGAATGTGTGTGTAGCCATTCCTCTCAAGGCAATATTTGTCCAGTTAATCTGTTCAGATATTGACTGGATTCTTTTATAAATTCTGGACAACTGAATGGCTTCTTCTGATAATAATAAAGGAACTGCTTTTACTTGTTTGGCATTACCTTCTAACACAATTCCTTTAAAAGGTGGAAAAGTAGAGTTTGATTCAACAATACTTCTGTCAATGCTTTTCCACTTATGTTTTGGAGAAGGAGATTCTGAGGTTTCTCCTACCATTTGGACTATAGGCCCTTGCTTTAATTTCCTCCATTCAAAGAAGGAAATCCAACTATCTTCTTCAGTCATAAATTTCTACTAGTCTTTAGATAGACTTAGCTTTTCAGGATCTGGTGTGACTATCTTGAATTCTTTTGTTTCAGGATTTGTAAACAAATCCCAGTTTAACATCTTTTTGATCCATTCTTCAAGAATAGATCCTTTCTGACACCCTTTCATGACTGTATGAAATTTGTGAATTTCATCTATGGTGGGTCTTTCAATATCAATGGGTAAGGGATTTGTAAATCTACAGTCAGGGATGGCTGTATCACATTGTTCGACATATCCTAACCCATACTTTGGAGTGCCAGGTGGTCTCATGCCCTTGTAAATATCTTTAATTCTTGGATCCAATGATTCTATGGAGGGCATATAATGAATCATAAAAAAGAAAGCATTCTCTGAAGTAGATACAGAAGATTCTATGGTATTATGTATAGATCTAACATATGCTGAAGAATCCATAATAGTAGATGTTACTATTTCTGCACAAAAAAGCAGGGCGTTTAATCTTCAATTCTCCTAAAAGAATGTCAGATAGGCTCGTGGCTGACTGCTCAGGCAAAAACTAAGGTCGCAGTAGTGGAAACTGTGCCTTTAAACAGCCTGAGACTATTGATACGGCCTCAAAAGTGTCGCAAGAGTGGAAACTGTGCCTTTAAACAGCCCGAGACTCTTGATACGGCACTGGATTCCTTTTATACCACACGAATATTTATGCACAGAGAAAACACAGAGCGAATAGCTATATCATATCTAAGAGAGTCTGATATCATACCCAGGTTAAAAAGAAGGTCATGGGCTCTGATACCATTTGTAAAACTGCTCCACACGAACAGCTTTGTCAGAGGCCTCCTCTGTCAGAGTATGAAGCTTGACTACTTGCAAAAGAAGGTCATGGGCTCTGATGCCATTTGTAAAACTGCTCCACACGAATAGCTTTGTCAGAAGCCTCCTCTATCAGAGTATGAAGCTTGACTACTTGCACTCTGTCTCATGCACTATCTCCTCTCGCCATCTGGTCTTCTAGTCTCTGCTACTCTCGACAGGACCAATATCGTCGGGTTAACCTCTTTACTCTGTCCGAACTATGAACCCCACCACTCGAAGTCCATCAGGATTTTGCAGTTTTATGTGAACCCTATAGCCGGCTTTTCGTGGACCCTTCGCACCTACAACTTCCCTTTTGCGGCCACCTGCCTTAGCGGGACTTACTACTAGTGCTCGGCCATCCCTTTATACCAAATACCAACAAACCTTATTATCTGGATGAGCGAACTATATCAGAAAGTACCAAGGAACATCGATTGCAGATATAGGCAAATAAGCAAGATCACAATGAGTGCATAATATGAGACAAACAGAGAAACTTCAGAGCTTTAAACACATATGCGAAAGACTTATGATATTATATTAATCAGAGCAAATAACTCTGGTATTACAATTTGTGCCAGATGCACAGACTTAGAGCAGACTGCTCTTCTCTCGACTTATAGACTCAAGAAAGACACGAAGCTTCAGACAAAAGGGAAGCTTAGAGACTCAGACTCTAGACTCTCAAAATGCTAATGCCGAATAATGAGATCCTATCCTTCCTTTATACAAAATTTTGAAGGAGGAGTCATCATGAAGCCAGGACTCCGAAGAGACTTGTGGTCCTACATGTCGGCCACACAATCTTACTTTTGGGATTCGACGGATGTATTCATGCAGGAATATCCAACCAAATCATCAAATTTATTTCATATCAACTAAAAGCAGATAAAATAGTATATCTGTCAGGGTTGTCATACAAGATTCCCCAGTCAGATGACATAAAGTAGAGCATCTTTGGAAATGTTGGTCAAACCTCACCAAAAGTCGGAGAGGTGCTCCAAGTTTCCAAGATTCTCTTTATTTGTCATAACCATACTATGTACAAAGTGGATTTTAATGACGGCAACCCACTGAACCCGAATGGCACCACTTTCGACCATTTAGACATGAGTTTACACAGTGGAGTTTGATATGTAAACCCACGGAAACCAAAATTTTATTTAATCATTTTCAATAAAGCTGGAAAATCTTTCAGGATAATGTAGGGTATCCCAGATTTTTGTATAGATTTTCCAGGCTATAAAAGGTAGTCCATTGATCATCTGAAGAATGGTTCTTGATTCGATTGCCCATTGAAAGTGATTTAGAATGAATAGATGTAAGATTTCTCCATCATTTGGCCCTTGAAGGGAAAGATCTCAGACAACAGAGAGGTGTGTAAATGAGTTTAATATATAGGGATCTATTGCTCCTTTATTTAGGCCAAAAGATTTCCACCAGTGTGCAATCCAAATTGGAGGCCTTCCTGCAGTTGCAGAATTGACACTTCCAAATTTAACCAGAATTAGAAAGTCTTCTTGTTGGACAAATTCCCACCATAGCTTTCTGTACTCATGATAATTTAGGCTTGTTTCTGGGAATATAATATCAGGATTTCTTTCAGGCCAATGAGATAATAACCGAGGTCTATTTAAGCAAAAATACTGTTGATTATAACCTTGATCATCTCTTATATCCCAGATTAGCGTTATATCATGGAAAAGATTAGTTAGAGCATGTTGTGCTTGAGTTTCTCTTTCATTTATTTGAGTAACCATGGGGGCCAAAACATTTGATATTCTCCTTCCTCTCACCTCAGGGACTAGACTTGAATATGGGACCTAAGTTGTTTGGGAAAGAATTTTAGTGCTTCTTATTTCCCAACGAGGTACCCAATCTGTTGAATATGATTCCCAACTTAAGGAGTCAGGAATGTCTACTACTCTTTCTAATCCGTCTCTTAGTTGTATAGATATTAGTAGACAGAAATTATGTAGATGCTCTCCGCTCAAAAAATCTGGAATAGAGTTTTGTACTCCTTTGATATGCTCTATAGAAAAATCAAAATTGCTAAAAAGAGCTTGCCATCTAGCAAATTTGGAGTCTCTAGGATTTTTTAGATCTTTGTTAAGAACTTTGTTCATTGCTGCAGCATCAGTCCTTACAAGAATTTTTTTATAAATCAAATAAATTTCAAATTTATGTATGGCATTTAAAGCGGCTTTAATTTCTTTATCTAAAGCAGAATAATTATTTTCTGCTGCTTGCCATAACCCAGAGGCAAATTGAATGACCTCTTCTTTTCCTTTATCTCTGACTTGCTTTAATACTGCTCCCCAGCCAATGTTGCTCGCATATGTTTCTACTATTTTAGGGAGTTCATCATCAGAGATATGCAAGATTGGAAGATTCTTGGTTTTTGCTTTAATATTTCTCACAGCTTGGGTATGTGCTTCTATCCAGGGACTTGGCTCTTTCTTCAGCCTGTCATTTAGAAGCTTTCTATCCTGGGCACATTTTTTATAAAAATGGCTTATGTA
>ML789325.1:519926-530328 GCA_009831015.1 Picea engelmannii
TGGTTTGCTAAAGACTAAAGTGAGGCATGTAAACAAAGAGATGAAGAAGGAAATGAAGGAGTAGACTTTGTACAAGAAGGAGATTTGGAAAGATTTCTTTGGGGAAAAGAAATAACTGCAGAGTCAGAAGTTTCTTTTATTTGGGCAGAGGTGATGGATCTTGGTATTGGCGCCCTTGGGGTATCAATAACCCAATCAGTAGGGAAAGATAGGTTTTCCCATTTTATGGTACAGTGTTCCATTTTTTGATTCAATGGATCTGTTATGACCAAAGTACTTGACTGAGAGTCTTTGCTAGGGGTATGTAAGACAACAGGAAATAGAGTGTTGGTATGTCTAAAACATCCTCTAGCCTAGATGGATATATTTGTCCTAGTAGGACACATATAAAATCCAGTCATTCTAATCTGTAATTTTAATATGTTTGCAATGTTTTCGTCAAAGGTATAAAACGAATCCAGTGCCGTATCAAGAGTCTCGGGCTGTTTAAAGGCACAGTTTCCACTCTTGCGACACTTATGAGGCCATATCAGTAGTCTTGGGCTGTTTAAAGGCACAGTTTCCACTACTGTGACCTCCTGATAGATTTTCTAGTTTCTGCCTGAGCAGTCGGCCAAGAGCCTATCTGACATTCTTTTAGGAGAATTGAAGATTAAACGCCCTGCTTTTCTGTGCAGAAATAGTAATATCTACTATTATGGATTCCAGGTCAGTATCTTTTAGAGAAGTCAAAAATGCTGAAGAAACTAGCACCTCTGGATCTGACCCTTTAAATAGTCTTGAGTCAATGTTTGCCTTGAATAGAACTCAAAGTATAAATCATGCAAGCATAGAAGAAGTTGAGTTAAATCCACAAGTTGCATGGAAATTACCTCCAATCTCTCCTAGCAGAGTATATCAAGACCTAAATATGTTCCATCTCAAAGCTGTGACCAGAGTCATTGTGAAAGAATTTGTAAGTAGAATACAACAGAATAGTGATTTCAGTCAAACAATATCCCTCATAAATACAAAAGAAGTCCAAAAGGAAGCTAAAAAGCATGGAACAAATTACCTTCACTTTGGATGCATAAGAATTGGAATCAGTCCACTTGTCCATATGGGAATAGACTCATATGTGTTATGTACAGTCAGAGATTTAACCCATAATAAGTTTACTAATTCTATGATAGGAGGGATAGTTGCCCCCCTTTCAAACGTGCCTGTATATTTTGACTGTTATCCTAATTTTTCTGTTTATACTATATATATATATATATATATATATATATATGTATGTATGTGTGTATTGGCATGTTAAAACCCCATTGGAAAAAGTGATAACTAAATGAAGCACTGCATTCAACAAGATTATTCTTTAGATGGAGTACCTTTAGCTTCAATTTTGCACAGTCAACCAAAAAATCTACCTCTTCGCTAAATGCATAGTCGACCTAGACCTGAACGATCCAACAGATGATCATCCCTAAGTTCATGATGCCTTTGGTCCTCCTGATCCTATCTAGTTGTAATGCTTCCATTTTTAGTTTCTATAGTAATTTTGTTAGGCTAGATCAGGAAGCTTCTCACGTCCAATCGTGGCAGAACATGTTTTTATATATTTGTAATTTTGTAATTAGATATTTTCCATAGCACAATATGCTTTATATCTCTGTAATTGTGTAATTAGATGCAAGTTATATCATAAAGACACTATGAAAGTGACTTAAGGAGAATAGATTTATTGCAGTTGGATTGGTTTCTAGGGTGGCAGGCCAATTGCATGACAAATATAAATTGTTCTTTTTGTGAATAAATTTCTTCCAAAATAATTTTAAAAAATAAATAAAATGTTATTTAAAAATATAGAAAGAAAAGTGATAGTATATTTTAGAAATTGGATAAGGTAAAAATTATATTAATGATAAAATTATATATATATATATGTGTGTGTGTGTGTGTGTGTGTGTGTGTGTGTGTGTGTGTGTGTTATATTATATTATTTCATGATGTATAAACGATTATTTTATAATATTAAATGATCAAACATTATTAGAGAGAAAACAAGAGGAGAAACTAAAAATATCTGATACAAATATCTTGGAATGGGTCTTCATCACAAGTTTGACAGGAATTACAAAAATTTATAAAAGGATAAATAAAGGCTCTAATTCTTACTATAGTCTTGAAAACACTTTTAAATCACATCACTAGACCTTTGGTTTTCAAATAAGAAAAAATATTCTCTCGAGTCTCTTGTCCCTCCTATTATGTTATATTGTTTTGAAGTTTGGGGTTTCTTCATCTACATCATAATCACGGAGAAATATACATGAAATCCAAAATAATTGTATAACTTATAATGTTAAAATTAAAGGCAATACACTCTATTTTATCATCATGATGGAACCAAGTCTTTCCCTCATTGAGAGCACATCTATGACTAAGGGCCTAGTGTAAGAAAAAGATAAACAACAAGGAAGACAAGAGGATTTGTAGGATTGCTTCAAACTTCACTCAAAACCACCTACAACTTAAGTAGGTTTGGAATAAAGATGCCAAGTCTTGGTTAAATCATTGGGGAATTGAGGAAGAGGTCACTCTCAATAATAACAATATTATTCATCTAAATTTAAGGATAAATTGTGGTACGATAAAACTTTAGAGGATAAGACTACAACTCAAGCAAGGTTGGCATAATGATGGAAAGTCTTGGTTAATTCATCGAGAAATCAAGGAAGATGTCACTTTGGAGAATAACAATAATACTACAAATATTATTACATCTAAACTTAGGAAGATGTCACTTTGGAGAATAACAATAATACTACAAATATTATTACATCTAAACTTAAGGAGAAATTTATGTGTGATTGAGAATTAGATGATAACTTAAAATCAAGATATTGTAAGGAAGTGAACAACCCTATTATAGAATATCAATGATATCTATGTATTTTAAGTATTGTAAAGAATAAAATCAACATTGTCAAAATAACAAAAAACTCTCAATAACTCCATATTGAATCAATGCATTGGACAATTCCGAAAATACCTCGGGTTGAAATAATTTGTTATATTTGAGACACTCAAAGTGTAAAAAACAAACACATTATCTTATAATGTCTTGTGTACACTCAAATTATATCACAATTTCAAAATATTTTTTTCCAAATGAAAGATAAAATATTTTTATATATTATATGGGGGACTGCTCTTGTGCTCCAGCTAAAAGAACATTCAAATTTATCCAAAAAAGAGGATCTTCCATATTCTTATTTCATATACATATTATACTATTAGTAAACATTGATTTTACAATAGACCTCTAGGTGATACCACTACTAGCTACCATGATATAATGACCCAAAATATATACAATTTTAAAAAACTTACATGAAATTAAGTATGGACACTACCATATTATTCTTCTTCCATGACCAAGATGATGGCATCAAGTTCCTCAATTTCCATTGGGTCTATGATTTGGTTGATGCTGTCTTCTTCACTGATACCTTGAACTCCATATCCTAGTTTGTTAGATGCTAGTCATAGAGAGTCTAGGTGCACTTTTGCAATGAGAGAACACATTGCCACATTATTCCTTGAAGGAATCAACCCTTTTCCTCTCATGATTGATAAGGGAAATAACATTTCTAATGTCAGAGCCAATCACCTTTTACAAATATTCCCTTTTTGCAAAGAGTAACATCATGGCTAAGCTATTGGCGTGGATGATTTCTCGTGTCGTCTCAAAACCACTTGGATGACTTTGAGTTTAGGATTGTCCATTATGCTAATACAACTTGATGACTTTGCACACCTAAGCTATATTGTATCCATATCTAATACTCTGGGAATTTCCTCTTGATGAACAAGAATGAAAAGACAGAAGAAAAAACAATGGCATCCTTCTCCATTCAAATACCTAGCATCGAGAACAATCGGAAAAACTAAATTCAACCTTGGGACTTTCCTATACATATGTTCATAGATTACCATTGACACAAATCCACCTAGGGAAGATGCCACCAAACTCCACTCCAACCCTCTATAACTAATCTATGAACTCCCATATTTCTCCCACTACACTCCCTTTTCTCTTTAAGCACTAGATAGAAAATCCTCCAAGGCTCCCTCAAATACCACTTGACATAAATGCACTTGATAGACCATTATTCCATATTATTCTTAAATTTCACAGTAATTGAAGTTATTATTGGCTCATGTGAGATTATAGCTAGAGTGTGGGAGCGAGGGAAACCGCCTTCGCATTGTCCCTTCAAGCCCACTAGTTGGTACTTGATACTTAATATTAGTTGAAACCATAGATGATTTTAGGGGCTAAATTTCGCCAATGGGCTAATTTTCCATCGTTTCTTCCCAAAAAATATTTGTCAATTTCCATTTTTTCTACAAACGTTTCATCCAAATTTTATAGAATGATATTATTTTATCTTAAAAATCCCCAAAATTTTATAGAAACTATATAAAATCGTTAGAAATTTGAATATTTTTACAAAACTATCGCCAAATATTTTACATTTTGCATATTAAGGAGTAATAATATTAGACCATGTTTCTACATTTTAATATAAATTTTCATCCTTAAAATTATCCCTGGAACTTGAAATGTGAGCCAACGTTTTGTTACCCATGTCTAGGGGTGAGGAGAACCCCATTTTGTGACATTTTAAATGTTTTTTTTTTTAAATCTCCAACCCATTGAACTTAAAAGAATTTGTAAATGGTGAGGAACCCCTTTTCTGCACATAGAGATTTGTGGTATGTTTCTGGTTGTTTTTTCCCAATGAACAATTTCTATGTTGACCTCGCTCTTGACGTGCACGAACAAAACTTTACCAAAGGATTTAACTAGATGTTTGATGCTCCTAAGAATCGAGTTTATCTTGTTACCAAATGGGAAACATTTTTTCATTCACTTCTTGAATTACCAACAATGAATCTCCAAACACCATAATATTTTCTATCCCTTCCTCCTTAGCCATGCTAAGCCCACACCATAGTGCATAAACTTGTCTAGGTTATTTGACACATGCCCTAAAACGTAAGATATATGTGGTGGTTTGCTTGATGGCCATTTTTTATATTGAAGTTGTTAGGTTGTTTTTCTATTTTTATGAATTGTTTAATAATATAGATCAAACATGTTGGAGTTGTTGCTAAAACATTGGTTTAATTAAAAAAAATGAGGTATTAATTATATTATGAAGTTATCAACAATATGTTCTTTGATTTGGGTTTGGAGACATATGTTGATTAGGCCTCTTTATCCAAACCTTACTACAGGAACATGATGGCTATAATTTTCATAATGTTAAACACTTTATTTTCTTTAATCAATCTAAAGTTTTAACATCAAATCTCCATTATTAAATCAGCATCATTAAAAAAAAATCAAAATAAAGAAAGCTTACCAATTTTAATAGTTATACTAACTTAACATTTTCATCTATAACCTAACATTTTCATCTTTAAAATAACTATAAACTAAACCACTCTTAATAACCTATATCCATATCCATTATAATTAATCAACTTTATATCTTCTCCCAAAAGAATCTTATTTATCTTTTTATTATTTCCATTCTTGATTTACCTATTAAATGATTTCTTATTTTTTTACTATTATATCTATTTTTTCTCTTCTCCCTTCTAAATTTGGAATACAACTTCCCTAATTAATATTCTCTTTCTCTTTTTAGTTCATATTAGTGATTAATAACATATATTCAAAATTTTAAGTCTTCTCAAACTCCTATATTTTTCATATATTTTTCATATATATATATATATTCCTTCATTCATATTTACTTGTATTTCTTTCCTTTAACTAAAATCCATTCCCTCAAATAAATTTAGTATATAATTATTGTAATTATATTATTATTATTCTATGTTACTGAATTTTATTTTTTTCCCTAACTTGACAGGCTCTTAATACTCATTTTAATTTTAGTAATATAATATTTCCCATCTTTTAATTGAATAATAATTATATATGTATATGATTTGTTATGTGATAATATAATTCTTTATTTCTTCTTTTGCACTTTATTTAATTATTAGTAATTTGTTATCATATTATTAGCTTATCAGTTTTTCATCAAATCTTACCATGTTCAATTCTTGAAAATTTAAGATTAACCATTTATATATCATAATATATTATTATATTTCATTATGATATTTTGTTATTTTTGCATTATTGTTAATTTATTTGTTTATATCCGGTTCTTAATTTTTTAAGACTGAATTAAATTATTTATTTATTTTTATTAATACAATTTTTCTTTCTCATTCTAAATTTTTCTAATGCCCACTCAGATCTTAATTTTTTTTTATTTACAATTTTAAAAACACAAATTCTTCACAACAATAACAAACTGTTAAAATATGCATACTTAATCATTACTATCAATCAATATTCTCCATAGCAATGACTCCCAGGCCCCAGCGAAAAGAGTTGTGAAATAATATCAAAATGCTATAACTCCCCAACCCCAACTAAAAGAGTTGTGAAATAATATCCGCTCATTTTGATGTCTACCCACTGAAAGATATATCTCATATCAACCGTAGGCAAACCCAGCGAAAAGAGTGGTGAAATAATAGACGCTCATTATGATGCGTACCCACTGAAGATGAATCTTGTATCAACCGAAGGCAACATGAGTAGCAGCTGTACTTTCCATGTTCAAATTGCAGTCGCTGCTGAATATTTGCGTGCAGGAAATACAATGGGCGTTCACAGCTTGACTGCTCCCAAGGGGCCGGTTTTCATTCTGCATGAGATAAGAAGAGGCAGTCATTATTCGATAGCACTAGCGCCGACCGATTGTCCCATTGTTGTTGAAAATAGCTACTGTTTTTTCATTGCGGCAGCAAGGTTTATCAAATCTCTAATCAATCAATTTTGCAGTGATAGGCATTAAAGCTACAGCAATAGCAAAAATGCCGTGTAGCTTGACCTAGGGCTGTACGACATGATTATCTCTTGGGTATTCTATTGATCGTCATTTTCTAGGTAATATATACAGTCTCAGTGGGACTAATGGTTAAGAACATGTGTTTCCTCTTAAGAGGTTACAGGTTCAAATCCAGAGGGGGGCGGAGGGGGGTCCCTTCTTCCACAAACAAGGGGATCTGATTTTCTAAATTTATTAACTGCAAAGTTGTTTATGATTTGTTATCAATGTCTTTAGAACAAGTATAAATCATTGTTTGCAATGTAAAAGATGATTTGTTATCAATTTCCTTAGAACTAGTATGACTTTAATTTTCCTTCCCTATAAAACATTACATCAATTCAAAGTTCCTATGTTCTCATAATGTGTCAAACATATGTCATCCTTCTAATGTGACAAACATAACCCCCAATAAATGGATCTTGATTTTAAAACATTAATATGACTAACCCTAATATGAATAAATCTAATATGATGAAACCCAATATGTCTAAACCTAGAAATTCCATACATGAATCTCACTATGTGGTGAAGTTTGTCCTTTGTAACATTGTGAATAACATTTCCCAACGTTGCAACATGACAAACATTCCTCCATCCTTACATTGTGAGAATCACTTGCCGACGACACAATATGGCGAACATCTCCTCATGGCTCATTGAGAAATACATATCCCAACATCACAATATGTCTAGCATATCCCAACCTCTCATTGTGACAAAATTTTCCAAACATCTCAATGTCATGAACCTTTCTCATTATGACTCAACCTAGAAATTCCATTACACGAACCTAGAAATGTGACGCTCATGACCAAGCCTCAGTATGTGATGAACTTTGTCCTTTGTCACCTTATGAAGAACATTTCCCAACGTTTCAATATAACAAATGTTTCCCTTTTCCTCGCATTGTCCCAATCACTTACTAACAACAGAATGTGTCGAATGTTTCTCAACGTTGCATTCTAATGAACATTTCCCAATGTTGCATTATGACGAACATTTCACAACGTCACAATGTGACGAACATTTCTTAATGTCACATTGTGACAAATATTTCCCAACGTTGAAATGTGACAAACATTTCCCACCATTGCATTGTGACGAACATTTCCCAACATCGTATTGTAACGAACATTTCCCAATGTCTCAATGTTGTGAACAATTCCCAACATTGCAATGTCATGAAAATTTCTCAACGCCGCGTTTTGAGGAACATCTCCCAACATTGCAATGTCACGAACACAGTCCAACATCACATTGTGACGAACATATCTCAATGTCACACCCTGACAAACCCAAGCTTTAGAGAATCACCATGCTGAGCTATAGGAAACTCAATATAGTCAAGTAATGTTAAAATATGGTCATGGACATCCATGGAGAATCATGATCAACCTTACTCAACCGTGATCAATGTTTACCATGGTCATAGTCATTCAACTTACATTATCAACTAGCAATTTGGTCATATATATATATATATATATATATAAATAATTTTTCGTTGTCATAAAAATTTATGGTTGTTGCAATGTGAGGAAATATCTCCCATGTCATTTTTTGATGAACATTTTCAATATCAATATATAAAATAAAAAATAAATTTATAAAAGAAGATATAAAAATATATAGGAGTAAATATAGTTAATATATAGAGTATTAAATCATTGATAAAGTAATACATTAAATATTAAAAACATTAATGTATTAAAACAATGTATTAATATATATATATAATTTTTTAGTGTGAGAGAGAATTATATAAATAATTAATAATATATGTAATTATTATTATTTTTCCAGGAAATAATTTGCGGGAAACCCTCGAGTACTTCCCCACTTCATGCATGTTAAACAAGGTAAATCATTGGCCATGACTACAGGGCGTAACCCCAAGGGGGAACAAGATATTCGAACATGTCACCTTCTCCGTCGGGGATGGCTTCACGTCTGGATCAGAACCACTTGAGCTAACCCTTGGGGCTATATATATATGTGTGTGTGTGTGTGTGTGTGTGTGTGTGTGTGTGGCCCTACTAGAGCCAAGGTAACCCCCTAGCCCGTTGTCTATGAATAAACGAAGTTCGATATGGGGAATGAACAATGTAGCCTCACCTCCTAGTTGGACTCCCCACAACCCACCTTCATGATCTGATCACATTTATGCCATCTCCATACTACCAGTATTTCAACCATGCCTTCCATTTTGCTTCACCCTCCACCCTATTGAGTCTGTCAACTGGCCTGTAGTTGTTGGATTAGGTTCTCCTAGACCAATTCTTACCACCAAGATACGCTTAGCAGACCACTGGTGGATAACACATGGTGGTTGTGGATAAGTTGGATCAACAGTCTTGGCTGGTGAGTGGCTACCTAGATGAGTATCAAATTGCTTTCATTGTTGCTATATATGGCACACCACACATAGTCATGGTCATGGACATGGTCATTTGTGGTTAGCTATAACCATGGTCATGGGCATGGTCATTTGTGGTTAGCTATAACCATGCTCATGTTCATGGTCAACCATATTCACGGTCATCCATAGTCATTGGCATGGTCATCATCAATTATAGTTAACTATGGTTATGGTCAAGCATACTCAACCATAATCAACCATGATTAGAGTCAACCACAATCAACCATAGTCAACCACTCTAATAGTCAACCATAGTCTCAATCATGGTCAACCATAGAGTAATGGTTTAACATAGTTAACCATACTCGGGGTCAAGCATAGGCTATCATTGTAAACCATGGTCATGGTCCATGTTTTTTTATTTATGTAATAATGTATCATTAATATATTTTTACTTTATTACTTCAATGTATTAATGTATTATAAAAGATTTATTATTTTTTAATGTTTTAGTGATTTATTAATGTATTAGTTACTAATTATTTATTCATGTATTAATACTTTAATATTGTGTTATTAATCTATTACTTTATTATTATATTAATGTATTATTAATAATGTGTTATTAATGTATTACTTTATTAGTGTATTAATATTTTATTAATATATTAATTTAATACATGTATTAATACTTTAGCAACACATTAATTAATAACATGTGTATTATAATAATGTATAAATACATTATTATAATGTATTTTTTAATACTTTAATCATTTTATAATGTATGAATGCTTTATTAATGTATTAATATTGTATTACTCTAATAATGTATAAATATATTATTAATGTATTAATATTTTAATTTAGATATTATATTAGTACAATTATTAATTATTAATGAATGTATTAATTAACTTTTAATTATTTAATATATTAATATTTTTGAACATTATTACCCTAATTTATATTTTAAGACATTAATTTATTAATGATATATTATTTTTTATAGTGAATTAGTAACAATCACTTTTATAAAAGTGGTTAAGCCAATAGCACCTTTCCAAACTAA
>ML789325.1:540967-559605 GCA_009831015.1 Picea engelmannii
GTGTCTGAGGACACTTTGTCAACAGAATCCACAATTTATTTTATTGGAAAGAGAAATTTTTGGAAACAGGAAGCAATACACAATTGCGAAAATCAAGTAGGATGACATATAAAATTTATTCGATTCTTTGAATCCTGACAACTGGGAACAAATTTCAATGGAGATTAGCTTTCCCCAATCGAAAATGTATTGTTCCTTGACTGTGAAATACAAAATATAAATAATTATATGGGAAATGCTTGTTGTGGATGCTTGTCCCGTTATTCTTGTAAACAACCAAGCAATTTTCCTGAATGGATTTCTAAAGGAATTTACCTAGAGCCTTGTGATATCTTCAGGAACTATTGTCGGGTCTTCGAGGAAGTCAACTAAGATGTCCAACCCGTTATGATGTTTTTCTAGAAACTGCTTGCAGTCTTGTCTTTTGAACGTTAATGTTGGTTTCGGAAATTTCAACATCTCGTGAAAGAGTTGAGGTGACAAAGAAACAGGAGAATGGTCGCATAGTGGAATAATTATTTGGCCTGGAATATATTTTTCGGCACACCAAGAGACCACTTCCTTATAGTCAAAAACCTCAGGGACACATCCTGCACAAGCGATTCTGGAGGTCCAAATCACTTCGTTTTGGATGGAACAAGATGAATAGTAAAAGTATGCCCTGGACCACTGGAACCTTTGGTCCTCTTCTACGAACATATTTACTGTATCTCCACAAAATTGGTGTTGAGCCACTGCCATAGGTATACAAAGAGATTTATTTTTTCTAGAGGATGAATGAAATGAAAGGTTGGAAGGGATAATATAACCCTGCACAAATTTTGGCCGAAAGTGTGTGAATGGGAGATGTCCTCGAGACTTTCATTGATTAATGACAATCTAGACGGCTTTTGCATGATGCATTGTTAACATTAAACACTACTAATTGCATATATAGAAATGTGAACATGGTGGATATTGCAATGAGCGATTAAGCATTGTAGATTTCTTGAGCGGCCCAACACGACGACATGTGTTGGAGATGAACAATCGGAAGGGATAAAATAAGTTTCCGCACATCTTGGTTTAATGCATAATAATGGGATATCTCCTTGAGTTTTTCGCCCATTAATGACAATGTTGACGGTTCCTACATGGTGACCTATTAGCATCAAAGGTTTCTAATTGCATAGCAAGAAAGTACGGAGGTCGTGGGTAGGGGAAAAGAACCACTACAAAATAGGGTTTCAAGGTACAACTGTTGAAGGTGAGGGTGCCAGGGTCAAATTGTATGTCTCAGAACTTTTTGATTGCAATACGCATAACCCGCCAACCGTGGCGATAAAATTGGCTAAGTATGGAGAGCAATAGCGGTCTGTTGGAGGAGTCGTGTGATTATATAGATGGAGATAAAGATATCTCAACCCGCCAACGCTGGAACCCATGTTTATAGTAAGGCGACTATGTATATAACCACAAATCGATAATACAAGGGAAGAAGAAAAGGGAAAAAGGACCAACGAGTCCACGGTGGAAATGTAAATTACAAAAATTTTGAGTGCAATATGCATATCAGGGAAGAAGAAGCAACAGACTTCGAATGYGCTAACCTRAAACACTGACTAAGAATTTGAGATTCCGTGAAYAGGAGGATCCAAAATAGGGTCAGAGGTCTAGATGGTCAAATTGTATTATTCAGAACATTTGAATGCACACTCTGTAACACAGAAGAGGGGACGATGTCGAAACCTGGTAGTCAATTTCTATGTTGTGAATGGCTGGATGTGAACTATTTTGTATTGTTGTGTGCAGTTTTCACTTGTAAGAGTCATTAGTAAGAGCATAGAAAATGTATATTAGGAAGCACATTTGTCAACCATGGTACAGTGAAGCTTTCGAGTTCGAGGAGCAGGCGATAGAATTGTAGATTGCCAACCCAACAACCGTGGACATAAAATTGCCTAAGGTGTGATTATATACATGGAGATAATGAGAGCCATAATACAGGGGAAGAAGAAAAGGGAAAAAGGAGAAAGGAGTCAGCGGTGGAATTGTAGATCAGGGAAATTTTGAATACAAGATGTGAACCCGGTAGCCAATTTGTATATTGTTGAGGGTCAGAGTAAATAATTTGAATGCATAATTTGTAACACGGAAGAGCGGATGATGTCGAAAGAGCGGATGATGTCGGACCCACACCTATGTCCAGTTGTCAGTACTAAGAGGTAATTTAGTATTAAAAATAATATTATAGATTCTGTTAAATACTTCATAGGGATTAGTATCCATAAACAATGGCAATCTCGACCCCGCCAGCCTTGCATTCCGTGTGTGAATTTGTATATCGCGGAACTTGAAGGACTATTTGGAGGACATAGAATAATAGAAGTGCAATGTCGAGTCATCCAGTCTGGAGCTCTACTTCTCAATTTGTATATCGCAGAATTTTGGGTGCTATCTAGAACACACACAACAATGGAGGGCCAATTTTGAGCCCGCCCGCTCGAGAACCCGTGATCAGAAATGTCGGTAGGTATGAAAAGGAACAGTTGGCGGTTCAATTCTCCATGAGAGGATATAGATGGAACTGAAATTGGTCCCAATGCGGCAACCGTGGACATAAAATTGGCCAAGTATCGAAAGCAACAACGGTCGGTCAGATTTGTCGTCTGATTGTATAGATGGAAATAAAGATATGCCAACCTGCCAATGTTGGAGCTGCATATTTCGTGAACCCGCCAAAAGGAGGATCCAAAACAAGATGAGAAGGTATCTGCAGAGGAGGCAAGGCCCAGACCTTCTAATTGTATTTCTCCTAACATTTGAATGCATAATCTGTAAGACGGAAGAGCGGACGATGTCCGGTAGTCAATTTTTATATTGCGGAGACTACAATTCCAATTGTTTCGTACCTCTATGTTCGGTTGTCACTAATAAGTGCTAATTTAGTATTCTAAATAAATTTTTAGATACTTTTATATACTTCACAAGGATTGGCATCCGTAAACAATGGTAATATGCAGTCCGCCATTTTTGCATTCTGTGTGTCAATTTCTATATTGCGGAATTGGGAGTGTTGTTTGGAGGACACAGAAAAATAGAAGTGCAATGTTGACTCAACCAGTCTGCAGATTATCTTGTCAATTTGTATATCGCATAATTTTGGGTGCTATTTGTAGGCTATGGAACAATGGAGCCCCATTTTTGAGCTCGCCTGCGCGCCCAAGAACCCGCAATAGAAAATGTCGCTAGGTATGGAATGTGGAATTTGTGCATGCTTTATAGAATATCATGTCCATATTTTATAGTCCCATAATACATGTGAAGAAAATAAGGGAGAAAGGATGGAGGTGTTGGAAGTGGAATTGTAGATAATATATGGGAACAAGAGAAGGGAAAAAGAACTAAGTATTTCGCAGAAGAACATTAGGGTTTGCAAGCGCCGGCCCCGCAGTGGCAGGCATAAAATTGGCTAAGTATGGAAAGGAACAATTCTCAGTTGGATCTGTCGTGTGAGGGTATAGATGAATATGTTAAAGCATGAATTGCAGATGACAGGGGTATCTTTCATACCACTTTGTCCACTTGTCACTAGTAAGAGCATTGTTGATGTATATCAGGAAGGATGTGAAGATGCCAGGGATGGAAAGTAGCAACAGATAGTTTGAACGAAGTCAATGTGTATGAGGAACCCGCAGTGAAATTGTAGATCACAGATCTTTTCAGTGCAAGATGTATATTGCAGAACGATAAGCAGCTTGGTTCGCAAGCATCAGCCTCGTAGCGACGGGCATAAAATTGGCCAAGTATGGAAATGAAAAAATCACTGGCGTTATTTCACTGCAACATGTATATGACGAAATAGGGGACATAGGTGTTGGGTACCACGAACCCGGGGCCTGGTGCCCAGATAATTGGGCAAGTATTGGCCAAGAGAAAGTTATGAGATCTATTTCAATATTTTTCATACTAGCATATATCAATGAACAAAGTTTTCATATTTATCTGAATAGTATTCATAGTAATATATATTAATGGATTGGTTGTTTCAAATGAAAATGATCTCCCAATCTGCAAGATGTTTCTCAGCTTGCAAATTTCGCTGGAACCTCAAAACTTTTGACTACAACATGTACATAGCGCAACAAGAAACATGAATTTTCATTGTGGTATCAACGACATAAACTACTTATCATCTATTCATGTTGTATTTGTTGCAATGAGATCAGCAAACGTCGGCTCTCCATAAACATCAATATCTAAATTAAATTAAATGCAATCAAAATTTGATGTGAATTTTAAGTAATTAAAGCATAAATTGCACATTATGGAAGTTCTTAGGCTGGAAGATGTATATGATAGAACAATGGACAAAGTTGTTTAATACCAAAAACCCAAACATAATTGCCTAAGCTTTGTCGAAGGGGATTTTTTTTTGTATTTATTCCAATACTATTGATATTAGTGTATATGCACAGATATTATCAAATAGAAGAAGGTGAAATATATCCAACAAACTTCACGGGAACATTGTGTCAACAGGTCAACCGCCTTGTCGTTACTCTTTATTAATTCTATTCATGGAACCCGAAGATTGGGAGCAACACGGGTCCTCCAATTTCTTTCTTTAAATATAGGGCCGCCGCCACATAAGTATGGCCTATGAAAAATTATTCTTACATGTAAAATGTAAACAAAGAACATGCCAGGTTTTATTTAGATTGAAGTATTGGGTAGCAGAAACAAAACCTTGTGTTTCATGTTTAACCACACAGGGGAAGAAGGTAGAAAATACAATTAAAACAAATACCAGAAATTGGAAAATACTGTTAAAAAATAAACCAAAATTATTTTATATTTAAATAAGGTGGGTTACAAAATACATCTGAGGTTATTTTCGACAACGATTGCGATTTTTCCTACCATCGACCAATTCAAAATATGTACATTGATGAAGCTTCTTCACAGTTTTGTACTTAATCGGTGCTGCCAAGTACATCTATCCCACGTTTTTGAATATGTTATCTCTTCCAGATATGGCCTTCTTGCAATGCCTATTTATTCAACATTCCATTCTTTGTCAAATATTAATTTCCCTCTACTGTCAAAAAGTTGGGGTTTAAGGTGCTTTGCTTGCAATGTTCTTGACCCTTGACATCTGAGACAACTTACAAATGCCATTCAGGCCGATTTCAAAGTGGAAGGAGTCGTTCTATGTCACAACAGCTAAAGCAGCGGAAAATAATTCAAGTACGTAGTGACTGGTATTCTCCCTATTTTCGATCATCTGTTTGGTTGAGAATACTTCCTGAGGATTTGTATGTGGAACTTCTTTTCTTTATTATAGTAAATTGGAAGAAACGTCCAACCTAGATGCAAAAAGAAACTCTGTTGAGGTACATAACTTCTTTCGGAAGTAGAGGTGTGGCAAGTGCATCAAATGATACAGAATGCACCAGAACAGGTCTGGCAAGTGTATCAAATGTTGGAGATGCCATCAGAATATATCTTTCTTCATAGCCATGGAGATATGGAGGCCCATAGAAAGCTCTGAAATGTTCAGAGGTGACGCCAAATATGTAGAGTCGGCAACTACATCGAGAGGAAACTGAACAAACTTTCACAAAGAACATAGCTTTCTGTCAAGTTGTCTACCATACCCACATGTAGGTCATCATACTATGAAATAGAAACTTTTGTAGTGATAATATGTCATTTTATCCACCCATACAGTTTCTGCTACCCACCTCCGAGGTAGACAAATACTTGTGAAATCTGTACAACTCGATACACTTGCCAAATATGTGTTGTTGGAAGAAGTTGTACACTTAAACGAAAAACTATTTTGCACCCAACCTCAAAATACATTACAATTCCTAGCAATAAAACAAAGAAGTTTAACCAACAAATCTCCAACCAACATTTTCAACAAACCAAAGCATCGAACACAGGGAGAACACCAACCAGAACATACTTGTTATGTTTCGTCCTCTCTGAGTTTCTCTTTGTATAATAGAGTTTTTTTTTTACTCAAAGCTCATGTCACATAAAACCAGGCTCTATTCTTTCGTTTGCTCACCAATCACATCTCTAAGTTGTCTTACATGTGCATGACCGGGAACATTAAAACGAAGGCACCCTAAAGCGTAACTCTTTGATCATAGAGAGAAATGGAAATACATATTTAAAAGCAAGGCTGGATGGTCTGCCGTAGATTTTGTGTTGATTCATTTTAATGACAAATGTTCTCGATATTTTCACTTATTAATGCCAATCTTTTTTAATATGTACGCTCAATAGTGACTACCAACATGTATTAAAATTCCCATATCCAAGCAGATTTTGAAATATGACATCTAAGATATGCACAATATTAAACAGGGACATGACGTCAAGTCCTCTGTGGGTGACACGTTCGTGAACTTTGCCGAAGATTTTAAGAAAACTAAAACTGCACAAGCAAAAAATAAAATAAAAAGTATTTCGCAAATTCAAAATGTAGGGAAAAATAAATTACCAAATCCCATAATATTCGTCTATCTATTCATTTTAATGGGAGATGTCCTCCAGTTATTAAATCCCATCATTTCTAAATGAACAATATTAAATATGGACATGACATCAAGGTCTATGTCGCCGACATGTTCGTGAACTATGCTAAAGCTTTGAACAAAACTAAAACTGCACAAGGAAAAAAAAAAATTAATAATTTCACAAATTTAAAATGCAGGCAAAAACAAATTACCAAATCCCATAATATTTGTTTGTCTATTCATTTTAATTGGAGATGTCCTCGAGCTTTCCAATTATTAAATCCCATCTTTTCAAATGTCTCTTCTTGGTTCTAACTTTTCAAAGCATATTTAATGTGTATTGGGAAGCATAGAAGATAGCGGGGATGGATCCCTATGTAACAGACATTACTACTATTGTTTTGTTTTTGTTCATGAGCGTATGCAAAATGTACGCAAAGAAAATTAATTCAATAATGATAGTTGTTTTGCAGGAGCCCTTGAAATTCAAATAGCGCGCAAGCCCGATTTTCATTTTGTATATCACAGAACTGTCCGTGCTATTTGTAGGACACAGAACAACAGGGACCGAACCTAGAGCCCACCATCCCAAGAACCCGCGATCCAAAAAATGATCACTATTTTTTTTGTGTGTTTTTTGTCCACCAGGCTATGTAAAACAAACGTAAAGTAAACTATTTCGACAATGTTAACTTTTTTGGACATGACAGCCTTCAAATTCAAATAATTTGCAAGTCCGATTGTCAATTTCTATATCACCGAAGTCTCTGATTGTCAATTTTCAGCCGCTTACCCTGACAACACGCGATGAAAAAACTGATCAAGTATGGGATGATGGCTCTGTACAGGCTGTATATATCTACTCTATAAAATTACATATTTCCTATGTTTAATCTATGATGTCCGATGTTCAGGAAACCTATAATTTGATAAATTTCAATGTTTTTTGTCCAGGAGTCCTATTGTTAAAGAAAACTAATTCGGAAATGCTAATGTATATACCATAGTTCGATACAACCTATCCGCAAAGGTGCGTCCATAATACTGGCTAAGTATGGAACCCATTTGTGGTCGGTCGAAATGATCGCAAAACTCTCGCTGCTAACCGATTGTCAATTTGTATATCGCAGAACTCTCCGATTGTCAATTTTAAGCCGCCTACCTCGTCAACCTGCGATGCAAAAACTGGCTAAGTATGGGATGACGGCTCTGCGGTCCAGGAAACCTATAATTTCATAAATTGCATTCTCTTCTACCCAGGATTATTTTAAAGAAAACTAATTCGAGAAAGCTAATGTATACATTGAACATGACCTGCCATAGTCCGATAGAACCTATTCATGAAGCCATGTCCATAAAAGTGGCCAATTATGAAACCGAATGGCGGTCGCTCGGAATGACCACATAAACGTGAAAAACTAGAGTCAAACGCAGTTTACAACATGAAAGTAAAAGGGAGAGAACAGCTATATCTCCCACACAGCAAAAGCCATTGTCATAACTATAAAACCATAGTAACACAGAATCCATGTAAAAAGCATCGACAACCATCAAATATATTTTGAGGCCAACAAACTTTTCTTCAACGCGTAATAGATGCAATTTACACCACCTGCAATTCTTTAGTCTATTATTTTATCTTAATAGTATTCTATGGAAAATGCAGTGATAAACAAAATGCGACCAAACATCCAACTGCAAATGCAACATCCCAACATTTGCAAACCCTGTCCAAACAAGAACAAGCACCAAATAAGAACCCAACTAAGAATCACTAAAAGGCCCAACTGTAGGCGTAGGACCAGTACCCTGCAAAGTCGAATCAAGCAACAATAAACAACATACACCGAAGAAATAAAGAAGCAACAACCATCCCCCCCAGGAACGATGTTTTTCCAATCGCGATTGCAGAAACCCAAACGTCCAAACTTCAACAACACGAACAGACAAGCAAGAACAATGACAACATGCAAATAAAAAATCAGTGGCATGCAAAAAGCAAGCATGGACCACCGAACCAGCAACGCCGCTAGAGCATAAAAATTTAAAAATTGAAGAAAATGTATTGTAACAAGCATGTTAAGTAACCATTCAACACTACCAAGCCTATTAGTTAAACATTTAAGTCTGTCATAAATGCACTATAAACATTTAAGAAAAAAATTCAATGTGGAAGGACTCTGATGTATCCCAAAAAGAGAAATTATATTTTTTGTAACAATAGTTCGAACACCATAGAATTTTTTGGGAAGCCAAACTTTGGATATTCCACCATATCTAACATTTCCATAAATTTACCTAGCATAAAATTCTAAACCAAACATTTGAATTAATGATAGCATTAATCCACCATCGACGAATGCATAACAAAATATATGATTAAAAAAAGATCATATACGATCAAATACTTTGGATATGCCAACATATATAACATTGAGAATATTGAAGCCGACAATAAGACTTCCAATCCCTTGTCCAATCATATCATGACAAATACAGTACTTTTTTTTATATACAAATCGACGTTTTCAGTTCCTTGGTTCCAACAATAGATACTATGGAAATATTTGTGGTCAAAGGATAGACTAATATGAAGTAAACGATTGATCGATTGCTATAGTCCCTCTACACCTACGGAAGGGACTAATAAGATGAAATTTTTTCATGTGAGGGTCATATCATGTCTTTAGACCATAATTCATTTTTAAACATATTTATATATTTCTATTTTTGAATATGTAATGTTGAACTTTATAATAAAAATAAAATTTCACCAACTAATACAAATTCAAAGTGCATTTAAATGGAAAGTGGTTATAATAAAGGCTACTTACCGACACTTATAATAATAATTACATCTACAATAAGTTATTAAAATTGTGTACCGCAAATATAACTTTGTGCTCACAATGATTCCACGAGGAATTCAACAATCCATGCATATTAGACTCCATGTATAAATAAATGTATTTGAATGACAACAATCCATGCATATTTCATTCAATCTTGATGAACATTGAAACTTTAGACTCCATGTATAAGTAAATGTATTTGAAGGACAAAGCAACCTAACTAGTTTCTATAAATATAATAAAATTATCTCCACATATGTAGAGAAGATCAAACTATTATAAACAAGAAGACGAAAACATTGTTGTTCGCAATAATGTGAACAACTATTTAAGCGATAGAATTTTGTTCACATGAATATAATCTTCGAAATTTTTTGTTTGTCAATGTCATCTTTCTTTATGTTTAATTAATCGAATATTTACGCTATAAATGATCGGACATATAACAATGATTTAATTAATCGAATTCTTCTCTTGTTACATTTGTTGGAGCTTTAACTTACCTGACCCTCATGTCCCACGTACTCTCATTGATAGAAAGACCTCAACCTTGCCTCTTTCAAACTTCTTGAAATTGAATTTCGATGGCGCTTCCAAAGGAAACCCTGAAAAGGCTAGAGCAACACCATAAACAATGCAGCTAAGTTAATAGCTTTATAACATGGTCTCGACATCATGATTAGAGAAGGCCTTACTAGTGTCATAGTTGAGTGAGACTTGGGTCTCGTGATCAACACAACAAGAAAACTCCAATGTGGAACCATAATTGGTAAGGTGATAACACATTGGTGTCTAGCACAAACTCTACAACAGATCGTGAGGCATTTACAAACCATAGTCACGATAGATTTTAGATGGATTCGAAGATTGGAAAATGCTCTGGTTGACAGACTAGCAAATGACGAAAAACTATGGGGGATGGTCTGCTAGACTAGGAATGGAGTGGAATCTCGGGAGGCCAGCTCGGGTCAGATTGTGAACATCTAGTGAACCTGGAGCATAATGGCAGCTTCAGAGATGATAGTCACATCGGGGCAAATATGGGGTAGTCGAATCGAGTGTGGGACCCAGGCGAAGCTTGATTATCCAAACACTTGGCCCTCATATCTCATGATGAGAGTAAACGAGATCGAGAAGGGACGATGGGTGGTCGTACAAACCAGAAGTGTGTATTTAAAGTTCGAAATGAGGGATAACCCAAGCAGTATGGATGGAAATCATGAGAAGAGAAGGACATGAGAAAGGGAGGATCATGCAACACGAATCTCGGCTCCTAGGACAAGGTACGAGTACAGGAAGGAAGATAATAGCTATGGCAGGAAGTTTTACAATGATTTGAGAGGTAAATAGAGCATAATGGCAAGAAATGCAGCGACGATGCTTGAGTGTAATCATATCCTCCACCTCATGGTGCGATTAGTAGGAGGTACCAGAACCGAGGAGTGAAATCGTTATAACAGGAAGAAACACACAAAGGCCCACATTTTGTTGAGGTTATCCCCCTACAATTGTTACAGTCCCAAGATCAACTCACGGGAAGGGAAAAGCAGTGAGAGGTCAGAGCAGAGAGGAAGTTATAAAACACCATGCAGGAACAAGGTTATGGCATGCTTAAAACACGCCATGAGGAAAGGAAAACCCCTCAAGGACGGAAATATAGAAAGCTCAAAGAAACTCTTGAGGATGGAGAATGTTGCAAGGGAAGAAGCGAGGATGTACCAAGATTCAGTCCCACAGAAGGGGAAAGAAGCACTAGAAAGATGGTAGGAGGAGATTAAAGATGAGAGAGGTAGCAAGGCAATGGAGACTATAGCCCAAGAAGTGGATTGGCTTAAAGGCACGGAGGTCACCCGCACTAGGGAGACACTCTTCCACAAAACATTGGAGATGGCATGGATCACCAAAATGCTAATTGGAAAGGTGAAGGCAGAATGTGAGGAGGCGCACAAGGAGGAACAGTTGGAGACTATAGCGTAGGGTAGGCAGGTTGGAGACTATGTTCAAAATGTTGGTTGACATTGAAAAAAAACAACAGAGAAAATTGGAGAGGCTTGCAACCCAGTTTCACGTGAACCTGAGGTTCTTCCATCATTTGGACATAACACCAATAGATGGTAGTGGCGCACCAACCCAGATTCGTAAAACCGGGACAACCTCACCCAAAGAGGACAATAAAGCTCAGACATGAGGAATGATGGAACATCCCCAGGTTCTCTAGCTATGCAGTCTTATTGGTTTTCTTATGTTTACAAGTACAAGAAACTAAGGCACGAGTTAGTAGAAAAAATGCTAGTTAGTAGTTGGTTAGTCATGTTTTGTTATCAATGCTAGTCTATGAAAGAAAGTGTAACTAGATTAGTTAGGTCTTTTGTTACATGTTAAGTCTTTTAAAAACAACAATAAAGTTGGGATTGGATAGGGTCAGTCTGGTTTCCTTTTGGGCATACCGGTACCCCAACTTTATAGCCTTTAGCCATGGGCAGGATAGTTTGTTGTTTTAGTTGTTCTGGTTTCCACTTGGGAGAAGATCAACACCTCCTTTTTGTACATTTTGAACAGATGTAATATAGTTTTCTCACTGATTTACAAAAAAAATGATATTTTAATTATAGATTAAAACCTAATTTAAATTAGATCTATCGTTAAATTAAATTAAATCTATAGTTAAATTAGGGTTTAATCTATAATGAAACCCTAATTTAAATATACTTAACCCTACTTTAAAACCTAATATATTAGAGTTTAATTGTAGTTTAAATTAAGAGTTAATTATAGTTTAACTATAAATTTAATCCTAATTTAAATATAGTTAAAACTTAATTTAAATTAGTTCCTTAATTAAATTAAATTAAATTTATACTTAAATAAACAAATAAATTAAATTAAATCTATAATTAAATTAGGATTTATTCTATAGTTAATCCCTAATTTAAATATAGTGAACCTTAATTTAAACCATAATAGATAAATCTATAGCCAACCCTAAAATATAGTTAACCATGAAATATTTGATTAAATTAAATTAAAGTTCATTTTATATATATTATATTATATTGTAGATGTCGCTACTTTCATGTTATGATTAAAAACGTCCACGAATACAATATTTAGGCTTGTCCTTATCCGTGATACATTTAAAAATTGAATGTTTTTAATTAATTTTAGGGAAGAAATCACCTTCTTTTTTTTCAAATAGAGTTTTATTTATTTTTTCTAAATAAAGTTTTATATTATTATTATTTTTTTTTAGAGTTTTATATTTTTAAGTAGAATTTTATATAGAGTTTTATATAAAAAAAAAATTAAATGTTTTATTTGTTATTATAAAAGGTTCTTATCAAGATTTATATCAATATTTTATTTTTTCATGTGTATTTATGTTGTGTTGATTATATATATTAAATCTAATTATTGTTGTATTTTTCTCAATTAGGATTATGGACCAGAGACAGTTTTCAAAATTTAGTTAGATTTTATATCAAATCACCAAACACCAGAAATTATTCAATCTTTTACAAATTATAATCTCTGTGAAAGCTAGTGTCAGAGTTATATATATATATATATATATATGAATTTATTTAATAATCTTATAAGTCAATGTCATTTTTATAATTAAAACAAATGTTGAAAGGTTCATAGACATTACCAATGCAACACAATCACAACTAATATATAAAAAGAAAGTCGACAATGTCTCAACGGATAGAACCCGAATTCAAGGATCTTACCCACACCATAATGTACAAATTATATATATATATATATATATATATATATATATATATATATATATAAGATTTTTTATATATGGATGCATAATAGTCATAGTTTCTATCATGGTACAATATATACACTATATGGTCCATATGTAGTCTACTTCAACGTCCTTATAAAAAGAATAAATCATCATCTCCAAAGTATATATCAAGCAGATTTTTTATCGATGTCGTTAGAAAAAATATAAATTATCATCTACAAATTTCAATATGATTTGCTATCAATATCCTTATAACAAGTATAATTCATTATCTACAAAGTTGAAGATTATTTTCTATCAATGTCCCTAGGAAAGGTATAAATCATCGTTTGCAAAGTAAAAGATGAATTGCTATCATCTTCCTTAGAAAAAGTATGACTTTAATTTTCCTTCCCTATAATACATTGCATCAGTTCAAAGTTCGTATCTTTTCATAATGTTTGAAACATATTCCGTCCTTGTAATGTGACAAAAATAACCCCCAATAAATGGACCTTAATTTTGAAACATTAATATGACTAACCCTAATATGACTAAATCCAATATGATTAAACTCAATATGTCTAAACCTAGAAATTCCTTACATGAACCTCACAATGTGATGCTCATGACAATACCTCACTATGTGGAAAAATTTATCCTTTGTCACATTGTGATGAATATTTACCAGTGTTGCAAGATGACAAACATTGTGCCATCCTTGCATTGTGAGAATCACTTGCTGATGACGCAATATGCCAAATATATCGTGACAAATCATTGAGAAGTACATCTCCCAACATCACAATATGTCTACCATCTCGCAATGTCTTGTTGTGACAAACATTTCCAAACATCACAATGTTATGAACCTTTCCCATTATGACTAAACCTAGAAATTCCCTTACACGAACCTAGAAATGTGATGCTCATCACCAAACCTTAGTATGTGATGAACTTTGTCCTTTTTCAAATTATGAAGAACATTTTTGAACTTCACAATATGATAAGCATTCCCCTTGTCCTCACATTGTTCCAATCAATTACTAACCACACAATGTGTCGAATGTTTCTTGGCATCACATTCTCATGAACATTTCCCAATGTTCCATTATGACGTACATTTCCCATCATCATAATGTGATGAACATTTCCTAATGTCACATTGTGGTGAAAATTTCTCACCATCGCATTGTGATGAACATTTCCCAACATCGCATTGTCAAAAATATTTCCCAACGTGAAGATGTCATGAACATTTCCCAACATCGCAATGTCATGAAAATTTCCCAACGTCACATTTTGATGAACATGTCCCAACATCGCAATGTCATGAGCATAGCCCAACGTCGCATTCTGACGAACATCTCTCAATGTCACACTCAGACAAACCCAAGTTTTATAGAATCACCATGTTAAACTATAGGAAACTCAGTATAGCCAATTAATGTTAAAATATGGTCATGGACTTCCATGGACAAGTGTGGTCAACCTTAGTCAACCAAGATTAATGTTTACCATGGTCATGGTCAACCAACTTACATTATCAACTAGCAATTTGGTCATATATATATATATATATATATATATATATATATATATATAATTTTTCATTATCATAAACATTTCAGGTTGTTGAAATGTGATGAAATATCTCCCCATATCACTTTCTGAGGAACATTTCCAATATCAGCATATAAAATAAAAATATATATAAAAATATATAGTAATAAATATAGTTAATATATAGAGTATTAAATCAATGAGAAATTAATACATTAAATATTAAAAACATTAATGTATTAAAAACAATGTATTAATAACACACACACATATAAAAAAAAAATTGTATCAGAGAGAATTATATAAATAATTAATAATATATATATATATATATAATTATTTTTTTTTACGAGGTAAAAATTTGCGGGAAATCCTCGAGTACTTCCCCACTTTGTGGATGGCAAACGAGATAAATCATTGTCCCTGATTACAACGCCTAACCCCAAGGGGGAATAAGAGATTCAAACATGTCATCTCCTCCATGAGGGATAGCTTCACGCGTGGCTCAGAACCACATGAAATAACCCTTGGGGATATATATGTGTGTGTGTGTGTGTGCGTGTGTGTATCCCTACTAGAGCTAAGGTAATCCCCCACCCCGTGCTATATGAATCAGATAAAATTGATATGGGGAATGAACGATCTAGCCTCACCTCCTTGTTGGACACCCCACAACCCACCTTCATGATTCGATCACATTTACGCCATCTCCATACTACCAGTATTTCAACCCTACCTTCCATTTTTCTTCACCCTCCACCCTACTGAGTCTCTCACCTCGCCTCTAGCCAGTTGATTTGGTCCTCCTGGACCAGTTATAACCACCAAGATATGCTTAGGATATCGTTGGTGGATAAGCGCATGATGGTCATGGATAAGATGGATCAACAGTGTTGGCGGGTGAGTGGCTATTGGGTTGGGTATCGAACTGCTTTCTTTGTTGCTATATATGGCACACCACCCATAGTCATGGTCATTTTTGGCCAGCCATAACCATTCTCATGGTCATGCTCAACCATATTCATGATCATCCATAGTCATTGGCATCGTCATCATCAATTATAGTTAACTATGGTTATGCTCAAGCATAGTCAACCATAATAAACCATTATTAGAGTCAACCATAGTCAACCACTCTAATGGTCAACCATAGTCTCAATCATGGTCAACCATAGAATCATGGTTTACCATAGTTAACCATACTCATGGTCAAGCATAGGCTATCATTGTGAACCATCGTCATGGTCATGATCAATGTTTTTTATTTTTGTAATAATGTATCATTAATGTATTTTTACTTTATTACTTCAATGTATTAATGTATTATTAAAACTTTAATATTTTTAATGTTTTAGTGATTTATTAATGCATTAATTAATAATCCTTTATTAACTTATTAATACTTTAATAATATATTATTAAGCTATAACTCTGTATTAATATTTTATTAATGTATTAATTTAATACATATATTAATAATTAACAACACATTAATAAATAACATATAAATATTTTAATAATAATATATTTATGCATTATAATAATGTATAAATACATTATTATAATGTATTTTTTAATAATTTTTTAAAGTATGAATAATTTATGAAATGTATTAATATTAATGTATTATTATAATACATTAATAATGTATTAATGCGTTATAATAATGTATAGATACATTATTGATGTATTAATATTGAATTAGTGTATTATTATAATATAAACTTATTAATACTTTAATAATGTATTATTAATCTATAACTTTATTAGTGTATTAATATTTTATTAATGTATTAATTTAATATATGTATTAATACTTTAAAAACACATTAATAAATAAGTATAAATATTTTAATAATAATATATTTATGCATTATAATAATGTATAAATACATTATTATAATGTATTTTTTAATACTTTAATAATTTTTTAAAGTATGAATACTTTATGAATGTATTAATATTAATGTGTTACTATAATATATTAATAATGTATAAATACATTATTGATGTATTAATATTGTATTAGTGTATTATTGTAATACATTATTATTGTATTGTTACTTTAATAATGTATTAATGTTTAAAAAATGCATTCTATTAGTAGCATCAATATATTAATATTTTTGTACATTATTACTTTAATTTATACATTAAAACATTAATTTATTAATGATATATTATTCCTTCACCACTCATATTGGTAGCCAACTAGCAACAACCATTTTATAAAAATGATTACTCAATTTTCCACCTTTTTAAATTAACAACACTTATCGTATATATCAACCACTTTTATAAAATAAATTGCTAATATTTATCAATCTAGAATAATAACATGAATGACTAAAAACTCGGATACATTGCCCCATAAGTGCACACCACATATAACCGCTCATCTCACTTGAACCCATAAATCCAAATCAAACAAGTTTAGCCGCACCATAATTGCATACCACACATAAGCGCCCATCTCACGTGAACCCATAACTCCAAATCAAACAAGTTACTAGAAAGTTGTATATTCTATCAGTCCTTAAACACACATGATATGTAATTTATGCGATGGAAGAGTATGATGTGAAGACACTCTAGGAAAGGTTCTAACACTACACAAAATTAGAAGCTTAATGATATGATCAAGCTATTCTAAGGGGAAGTTGATCTTGCAGCTCAACTTGAAACATATTTTTCCAAAGCGAATACCTAACCTTAACGAAATTGTAAATTACTATTCATAGCCTATCGTTTGGTCTGGCTATTTCATAACAAGGATGGAGAGTCACCCAAAGTCAATTTTTGATGAACAGACCGAGTCCCAACTTTGGTGCAGCAACAACATCCGTCATCCGTTTCCACAATTGGGACAATATCGATAAAGTAAAGAAGTCGCCACCCATTTCATATGCAGATAAGGGAAATCCTTCCCTGACATAATCTTTGCCCTGCATTGAAAATTGGGAATTTATAACTATCTTTTGATGTAAACACTCTATCCTTGAGCCATTTCTCCCTATAACTTCTCCATTCTCCCCATGGAATAAATGGCGAGCATGATTTCTCTCTTCCTCAAAAGTCTTTCGTTAGGTTATATCAACTTGTCTTCTACCAACTCTTTAGTATTTAGTAGAATAAAAAGGTACAGCCTTAATGTTTAATGGTTGGATCTACATATTTGAGTGGTTAAGTTTGTATAATCCTAGTGTCTGAAGGATTTTCCAACACACTAAATCTATTTATATATCTAGAAATGGAATTTGAACAACAAAAAATAGTGATTTTATCCAAATTCACATAAAAAGATTCTGTTTAGCCAACTCCTTAATAGAGTGTAATTCGTCGACACAGGCCGCCTGAACAAGAGTTGTACTTGTAAGCAGTAGCATTAGAGGATGAGTGTAATTGGTCGACACGCAGGTCCCCTGAACAAGAATTGTACTCGTGAGCAGTAGCATTAGAGGATGATATCTAGTCGTATTATTTTAAATGGTGAATTCATGTATTATTTATTAGTGTCAAATGGTCCTTTCATAGTTGATGTTAGGGTGTAATTAGTGGATACACAAGCCACCTATAGAATATCGACAATTAGTGCTTTTGAATGAATCGTCGAAACCAGGATCCAACAGTACTCTGAAAATAAATGTAAATTATAACTTCTATCCAGTGGTGCATCGGCCTAATGGATCATAGCATTAACCTTTCTTACCTGAAAACTGAGTATTAAACACCAATTAGGTATGCTATCCTTACAACGCGCTGCGTCCTTAGAGCATTAAACGCCATGAGTGTATGACGATCAAAATTTTTAAAATTTTTAATCTTAACCATGTTCTTACGTAAATAAGATGAATTTTTTTCATGTGAGGGTCATATCATGTCTTTATACCATAATTCGTATATATATATATATATATATATATATATATATATATATATATATATATATATATATAAATATATATATATATA
>ML789325.1:560700-583843 GCA_009831015.1 Picea engelmannii
TTTTTATGGGTGGAATTGGTACATGCTTTGGTTGGGTTTGGTCCCATGGAGGGCCAATGTATTTATCAAATTCCACAACAATATATTTTCGCAAATTTGGAGGGTTAGTTCTTGGTGCATATACAATTTGCATGACTAATCTGAGAGCACCATTGACTAATCCTGTTTGGACCCATAAATTGCATAATAACATAACTCGTTGGCCTATACATAGCAAGGTATTTTTTTCCAATTGATCATCATGATGGTGTGCATTTGAAGCACCAAGTGATTCTGGCGATTGACTTATTCAAGGATTGAAGCATGAACTTGTTATGGTTGTTGACAAGAATGTTTGTTGCAAATAGGTGGATTGAAGAATAAAACAATAGACTTTCTTCAAAGGATAAGAATCTTTGAGTCCTAGATTAAAGGAGGTCCCAATCATCAATGGTTGGTGTAGCATTATGAAGGTTGGCTAACATTTGGTGGAAGCGGGACTGGGTGACAGAGATGCATTGTTGCCGGAATATTGTTTCCAACATGACTACAGTGGTAAAGGTTGTCCATAAGATCCTTCCTGGATTTTCTCTTACATAAAGAGGTTTGTCCATTACTGGTGGTAATTGACCCAAGTCACCCACAAGAATTATTGAACAGGAACCGAATGAGTAATGATTTTTTTTTTTTTCTCTGGAAATGCCTCATGCAAGCGACTTCCAATTTCCACAAAAATTCTAGATCCTATGAAGCTCATCTCATCAATTAGAATGTAGTGAATATGTTTCATAACTTCTTGGAACACTGCAAGGGACTGACCATGTAAAGGCCTCATGTCCTTGATAGTAATCCTAAGTCATGCATGTATGGTGGTTGCATGTATGTTAAATGTTGCAATTCCAGTAGGGGCAAGAAAACACCAAAGTGAATTGGGAGGTGGTGATGTTGTTTAAATACTATGGGTTTTGTGTTTGGGAGGATTTAAAGAAGAGTAACTATAGATAGTTAATGTTTAAATTTTTTGACTGGTGATTTAGATCCCCATTCTTAGTACATCAAATGCATCTAATAAAACCTATACAACCTTTGTGTGAAATTTAGTGAATCAACATATTTGGACCTGCAACGAACAAAAGAAACAAGTTGATAATGAAAACAAATAAATAAAACAAAGAAAGGAAACACTGAATAATAGTCCTAAAGCAGGGGAAAGGGAATGACAAAGTGAATAATGACGATACAATGTTTGAAGAAAATAAAAGTGTGTTGAATAAAATGATTAAGCATCAATGAAAAATCATTTGTTTGGTACGATTCATGATTAACAGTTGTTGCATGGTTCACAAACAAAAAACCACATTCCCAAATAAATAAATGCATATGAAGAAGAAAATTTGAAGTTCCAAAGTGAAAATGAATTAAAAAAAAAAAAAAAACTCTGGTTTGACAAAGAAAACATCAGGACAAATGTGGATATCACCATATTAAATAGTTTGATAAAATTAGAAAGTAATGACTAAATAGCTTTCCAATAACTAAATATCCATGATTGTTAGTGTATTTGATGCAAATACAACTTTACAACAAATCACTACATGTGGTGAAGTTTATATTTCATTGCATGTGGTGAAGTCTATGTTTTATTGCATGACTATTGTTGAGGGAAAGTCAAACCAAGAACCGAGAATTAACTATTTAAATAGACATAAGAAGAAAAACTCAACCCTCTACTCAAGTACATGAATAGATGGATGGGAAATGTTTTTAAGATATAGATATTCTAAACACTCATGGTAAGTAAATTAATATCCCTAGTTAGATACATACTAATGAGATTGAAACTTTAAAATCTAAAAAAATATCTCATAGTGCTCCATAGTTTTTGAGAGATCTGTCAACCCACACTTCCCACTTAATATGTTTTGTCCTTTATGATTTAAGAACAATCAATTTTACATGCCATCGCATTAAAATGAAAAAAATTAAAAAAAAAATCATTTTAATCTAGTTGAACAAAACCTGATACTTTGAAAGTACAAATATGGATATGGCTAGAGGCAACATCCATGCATCCCATTCAAAAATTTTACGACATATGAAAAGGAAAAATAATAAATGCACGAAGGATGTCTTAAAAACCTACTTATGTTTGGTAATACCGAGGATAAATAGAAATACGAAGAAGGGTAGAAAAATAAATAAATGAACCAAGGAGGCCTTAAAAACCCACTTACATTTGGTAGCACCAAGGAGAAATAACAATATGAAGAAGAGTAGGAAAGACAGGAAGCTCAACAGAGTGGTAGGAAACCCACTTGGAATGTCCATATGTTGGTGTTGGGAAGACAAACATAGTGGTTTATGTGTTCGTTGCTCATGATAGCTATACATATATTCCATTTCTATACTTTTTATGTACATTGATTCTCTGAAGGACACTATATTCAAACCAAAAGAAAATCATATCTTCTCACTTGTTCTCTAAATAAAACTTATATAACACTTTAACCTATACTAATAAGTAAAGTTCACATAATAATACATACATAGAGACATCCTCTATCACACTCACTACATGTGACTAATAATAAGAACACAGTATCTTCAAATACACATGTCAACATCCACATCATACCTAATCAAATCAAATGACTAATACCATAACTAGTTCATGAGGACCTTGTTTAATCATTATAATCACCACATTTAAGTTTCCTTCTTGTAAGTATATGAGAACGAAAATGGATGACCATGCGAGATTAGAGCTTTCAACCTGAATTTAAGAGGGGTCATTGAAATTAAGAATAATACTTTGGCAGAAAAAAAGTTTCACCATCAGTGACGATCAATGAGCACATGTAACAGTTGAATATTCAACAAATCCCACAAGTGGTGTCAACTCCAACTCCCCTATTTATGGCAGAGCAGAGCTTCAAAAAATTAAATAACCAGTGCCAACTCCCTTATTTAGAGAAAAGCAAGAGCCCTTCTACGAATACGTCTTGAGATCAAATCGCCATGGCTCCATCAACTATTATTCTTCATGTTATTGTAATAACTACCATTATGGGTTCAGGGGCAACAATTGTTGTCTTTAATGTCATGCATAGAGACATGCACATGGAAAAATTTATCAGAACTTCGTGAAATATCATTCTGTATCTGCAGGTTTGTGTGTCATCGCTCTCTTCTTGCCAAGGGCCTCTGAAGCCCAAGAAAAGTGATCTTGTGAATGCAGTCTATCATATGAGCTTCATTAATGCCCACAACATGTTTGTTTGGTCCATGAGCCTGGAAACCAAAATATCTAGGATGAGCAAAAGAAAAAATGCAATGTTAAAGGATAGTATGGAGAATTTCAGAACCACCACATACCAGATTCACCAATCCCTGGCAGAGATGAAGCACCACCTGAAATGAAAAACCTTCAACACCCAGATGAGCACTTCCCTTACACAACTTCTCTTACCAATGAGGACTCCTTTATCAACAAATTCTAGGTGGCTAAATAAGAAACAATTATGTATAATTCCAAGCAAGAGTAGAGTGATTTTTACATTATGATGTTTATTTTTCTATTGAAAAATAAATTAAATACGATTAGATTATAAAATATCAACAATGGATATTTACTATTCCAACAATTGATCTTTAAAATTTTTTATATCAAAATCAGAAAAAAAAAATCCAAAACGTGGATTAAGTGTTTCTATATTTTATATTTGACATAGAAGTTTCATTTGAATCATGATTTCCCTTGTTTAAGGCGTCGCTCTGCATCATCTCTCAATACGAGGAGGTTTCCATAACGCACAATCTTACTATAAGAAAGTTTCATGTTTCCATTCCATTCCATCCATATTCCAACCTATTTTTCAATCCACTGCTCTCAAAATTCATTCGTTTTCTGCCTCTATATTTAAATTCATTCATTTTCTTCCTATGTATTTAGCTTCATTTATTTTCTTCCTTTGTATTTAATTCATCAAGGTACGATGGAGTCACGAAGCATGGAAGTAACCCTCATCTTGGCCCACAATCTGAATAAAACGGGCATGCTCTCCCAAAACAATGCTTACGCAGTCGCATGGATCTCCACCGACCACAAAAACAGGCAACGAACATCCATGGACAAGAACAACAACATCTATCCCACCTGGAACCATGTTATGAATTTTATCGAAGGAGTGAGTACATGAACTATGGATACTTTATACAAATTTGTACAACTAAATAAGGGCCAATTTGTATATGAAGAATTAAAATAAAATCAAACAATTATGGTTCACTTTTGCAAATCCCAAGTGCACTACAAATGCACCTGTGCATCATGCACACAAGGAGTGGGTATGTGCACCTTGACTATCTAAAAAAAACTTGTACAACTAAAGTGCCAAGTTGTACATGGAGAAGAATTGAAATAAATTTTATTTTGGTTTAACTTGAATATCAAAATTGGACATAACTATACCTACTTAAAACCATAATTCCACTACACTGAAACCCTCCTTATAGGAAAAGACCATTTTCTCAATATCCTAAAATTGCACAAGCTAAATTAAGATAAGATAGAGCTACACACTTTTGCATGCCATACCTAACTATAGTATTTATCAAATTAAATGTATATTAAATTATTTACAAAATGTTATTGTAAAACCTTACCTAACAAACATGTTTTCTTGGCTTTCCACCTTTGCATGTAAAGTTGTCCATCGTTCTTCCAACTTTTGTATTTCCTTCCTTGGGAAACCATAATTTTCTGAATCTATTTTGTCTCCTCCTTTGCCTCCTAAATATTGCAAGTTACAACCCTTAATTTCACAAATAATAATTGCACAAAGGATGACAAAATGGAATTATTCTTTACAAAATTGACATAGAAAAAACTATACAACATTCTTTCCAAAATCCATAACAAATGTTATGTATTATTCACACCATACTATTGTATTTTAACTAGTTTAAGAAAATGTCTTTTGATTTAACTGTGTTGTAACTCAATATACTAAAAAGAGAATTCCACTCTAAAACAAATTAAATATCATAAATGGATAGTAAATTGTCGACTAAAAGCTATTTGTAAAACTTTACGTAGCAGAATTTTTCTAGGATTTCCACCTAAAAGTAAAGTTAACCAACATTATTCCAATAAATATTTCAACCAATGTCATCCATCCTTTCAGCGCGTGAGTGTAATGGCCCCATTTTTCTTCCAACTGGGGAGCAAAGAACCCTAGGTGATACCTTCCAACTACTGACTTTCAGGTTTAATTGTTTGGTTTTGTCAGTATCAGTTAAAAAGTTTATCTATGTAGGTAGGTCCCTTGCTTCACTCCTCAAACATTTGTTCCTACCTTGGAACATCATAATATTTTAGTTTTGTTTTCTCCCCTTCTCTAATTTGTAAATCTCATGAATTACGCACACAATAAAGATAACAAAATGAACTACCCTACTTACATAGAAAAAAGATATGCAACCTCTTTTTAAAATACATAAAAAAATGTCGTGTAATATTGCAACATTTTTAAAAGTATAAATGCATTTACAAACTTTTAATTTCTCCCATACAATTTTGTCACATTTCATAGTAACATTTTCAAAAAAGATAAAATGTTAAGAACATATTTAAGTAAAAATATTAAGTTGTCCAAGAAACATTCATGGCATAAACGATTAAATGAGACTACACTTCAAGACATGATGTATAAGACATGTTGTTCAATTTTGGCTTTAGATACTTTACACTTATTATGGTTTTTTATTGTTTATACTTTTTTCCTTTGTGGTTCATGGTGTGAATCTCCCTACGTCCACAATAATCCCCCCCGAAATGTGAAGAACATAGAAGGGTCAAGAATTTCATTAATATTGTCTCATAGAAAGAAGCATGTCGCATAGACGAGACTCGAACCTAGGTGGGGAGGAGAAAACTCCTCACCCCAACCAATAGAGATACAACCACTTGACTCTTTAGACTTATTATAGATAGTTGACACACATAAATTGTATTTATACAATTTCTTTTTAAATCCAAAACACAAATCCATAAAAAATTTATATGAATAAAAACATTTACCAAAATCTTTCAATTTCTTGCCTCCACACTTTGAATTTCTTGCCCCCACAATTTGAATTTCTTGCCTCCACATTATGAGGTAAATTTCCCATTAATTTCTGTTGATTTTCAACTTGATATTCATTATCCCAATGGACTTACTCAAAATAGTGAAAACGCATATTTATGCAGTTTCTTTTCAAAACCCATAACAAAATGTCATATAGCATTGTACAACACTTTTGACAATATTTCATAACATTTCCCAAGAAAATTAAATAGTGAAACGAATTGTTGCAAACTATGCATTTCTTGATAATCATGGTAGAAATTTTAAGGTAAGCCGTTCATTTTTTGCTCTTATCCATTCTATGTTCCAGCTTAAACTTGGAAACTTTAAATAATCATTGACTCTAGTGTTTTCCCTATCAAAAGTGGAAGTTAAACTTTAGTTCATGGCACATTTCAATGTAATATTTTCGAAAATATTTGCTAATATGAAAATATTCAGTTTTTTCAAACACATTCATGCCAAAATAAAACAGGCCAAACTGTAGAAGGTTTCATTCAAGAACCTAAGATTTTAGGTGAGGCACTCATTTTTGGCTCCAATTTGGGGATGTTTTTCTCTTTTTCGAGATCTCGGTAGTGGCTACGTTGAATTTCTGTTGGAAAACATAGCCAAACGTTCAATAACCTTGTATTGTTATTCAAATAAAATATTATTACGTAAATGCATACCTTAATGTAAGTTGGACCTCTTAGTGCCTCATAGAGTAAAATGCCAGGTTATTTTAACTATTGTGATTCTAATTAGTTGCATGAAAGTTCAACTATTATGATTATGCTTTATGATTCTCATGGTTTTCTAGGAATGTAGAGTCGGCGGGTGGTTCCCCGAGTTTTTTCAATGGGAGAACAATAATGGTTCACTTAATTATTGTTTGTTTGACATGAATTTTTCCATGAACGCATGAACTAGCAGATCCCACCTGTCTTTGTGCAACCAAATCAAGTATCTTTATAACTTTCAAGTATGCTTTCCACCCTCAAGAATGTCAACTTTCCACTCCCACTCTGCGCTATTACTCCCACCATCGTTCCCTTCCATATGTTGATCGAAGAGCATGTCCCTTCCTCCATTTTCCTCTGAAGATCACCATTTCCTGCAATCCATTCCTCCAAATCCTCATCGATTGACAACAATAGCTGCTCATCTCCAAAATCTTTGCAGCCCAAAACCTGATGATCAAAGTGATGGTTAATAAACTGAAAAAAATTATATACCTCAAAACAGGGTAACATGACAATGAAGAGAACCAACCCGTAGAGTTAGTGTGCGATCTGATTCGTCGATAGTGTACATGTTGGATACAACTACTAGAAAAATTGGCCTCCAATAAATGTATCGGCCACATTAGCATCCCCTTGAATGAATTCCTCAAGCCCGCAACCATCACCGCGTAGTTCGTCAATGACCAGGTTTGAAAATGGTCCAAAAAATCTAAGGGGATTCTCAACCTCTTTGTGAAATTGGTTGAGAAGGCCAAGGTCAAGCAGCAACAACAGTCGCAGGCGATCACAGGTTCATATGGTGCAGCCAAGGTGGAGCTCATGAATGCATATCTAACAGGGTCATATGGGGAAGCAAAGGTGGATCCTTTGATACCTTACCTAGCCTACCCACTAGCCGACTTCTCCTCGCATCCACCACCAAGTAACCAATACCCTCCACCACCATATCCACCCTAGGCGGGCTATCCCCCGACCTCTCCTTACTACCAGGGTTACTCTCCACCTCCCTACCAGGGTTACTCTCCACCTCCCTACCAGGGTTACCCTCCAAACCATGGATACCCACCCTACCAGGGTTATCCACCTGTTGTTCCTACAACGCAACAGCCTCCCAGGAAGAATAATAATCTCTGGATGGATTTCGGAGTGGGATTAATTGGTAGAGCTCTCGGTGGCCTGTTACTTGGAGATATTATCAGCGATGTGAGATATTATCATTGATGCGAGTTATGATGGAGGGTTTGATGATAGTGGTGACTTTGGCGGCGAATGATGGAGGTGACTTTGGAGGAGACGTGTCATGTATCCATAAGCTATGGAAAGACGACGAAAATACGAGAGAGAAATACCCCTAAAAGAACACCTTCGGCGTAAAAATAAAGTTTGACCAATTAAATGAAATGATAAAAAAAACACACTTTAAGAAATCTGATCCTTAGATCTGGTTTAACATGGATTTGGTCAAGAAACACTTCAACCTTATCCTCTTTTAAATCAAAACAAGGTAGTAATGGTGGGGTCAGAATTCTTCTAGTTACTTAATATAATATTTCAACTTTTATGATCATGTGATCATTAGAAGAAGAAGGTTATGAGATGGTTCTAAAGTATAGATATAATAATAATAATAATAATAATAATAATAATAATAATAATAACAACAATTTCATTGTAAGATTGTCTCCAACTCACACATTAAATTGGTGTGTTATTCTTGTTTGTGGAACAAGGAACTCCTAGCAAAAAGGGATTTCAATGTTATGAAAAAATATATTAAATAAAAAGAATGTAATACACATACACTTTATATTTAAAAAAATAAACAAATAAATAAAATCAAATTTCTATTATTCTATTTTAATATTTTAAAAAGGAATATTAATCTATACAATTAAAATTGAAATTAGTAATTATTAAAATATTTGAAATAAAATATCTTACAAATACAAAAACCGGTAGCTCTTTACAATAATAGAAATAAAAATTTTAAAAATTAATAACAATAAAATTAAATTAAAAAAATGTTTTTTTAAGTGATTTCTATTACTTGGAATAAAAATTTTGCTTCAATTTTTAAAATATGTGTAATTTTTTTAAGGTACATTCCATTCATCATAATGAAATTACATATTAGAGAAAACATAACATAGTAGAGAAAAAGAATAAAATAATAATTAAAAGTAACACGAATAAAAATATATTAAAAAGAGGGAAAAAATAGTACGGGAGCCTCCTAGCTAGGAAGAGGGGAGGAGCCCTGATATGACAGGAGGTTTTGGCCCTGGGATGGAAGACCCTAAGTTAGTAACACCTTTGGAAAAAGGGAAGACATAAGGAAGGGAGACAAAGAAAAATTCCTTTAAGGACATAATCAGAAGAATATTGAGATGGGAGAAGTAGGACCCAGACAGTAGGAAGGACATAAAAATTAGACAGAAACAAAAAAGGCAGAGAAATGAAAAAATCAATAGAGACATCTTCAAAATGGTTGCTTACCTAATATAGCATAAAACCTAACTTATGAGGTAACCTCACATGACATAGGGAAGTACATCCAACACATGAAAGACCACACCCTGATAGGTAAATTTATGGGCATATGGCCCTCCGAGAAATCTCTATTGCTTTGCATCAAGGCCCGATGGAAAGTAAATGGAAGGATATATCTTGAACTAGGTTCTAAGGGGTTCTTCAAAACTATCTTCTCAGACCCTTTTGAGCAAGAAAAAGTCTCTGAGAAAGGCCCTTATTTCTTCAATTGGGTCGGGTTCCACATGAGATATTGGATTGAGCGGTTTACCCTAGAGAAAGAAAACTTGACAGAGGCATCAATTTGGATCCACATGTATTCTCTCCCAAGGGAATTTTGGGAACCAGAAACCCTCGAAGGAATTGGAAATACCCTGGAAGCCTTCGTAAAGATTTCAAAAATAACCAAGGCTTCTAGGTATATCTCTTATGCAAGGAATTGTTTTTACATGAATGTAGCAGGGGCTCTCCCCGAATATATACTAATCTCATATCTAGATGAATAATGGGCTCAAACCTTAGATTATGAACATATCTCGTTTATATTGAGAAAATGCCACACCCATGGGCATCTCTTTAGGGAATTCCCCTTTAATGTTCCCCCTCCAAAGAACATGATAAAAGGAGAAATAGATTCAGAGGCATTTGAAAAATTCCCAAGAAAAAGAAAGGCGGGAAGAAGATATCCCAAACAACATGTAGTAAATCAGAATAAAATCATAGTTAACAGTTTCCAAATATTGGAAGAAGAACCTAGTGGAACTAATGAGAAAGAAAACAAAAAGGAACCAGAAGCACCACCAAAGGAAGCCTTAGGTTCCAAATATGAGGATTCAAAAAGACATAAGACTAGGAAAGAACTAGGACATAAAATGATAGTTGACACAAAATTCCAGATGAGGGAACCGCCAGCCTCAAGGGTTGACTCGTCGAAGGAATAAGATATGGAGACCACCCAAGTAATGGAACTTGAGGAGATAGAGATAGAACTACCAAGACCTAGAGAGATTCATTGACTTGTGATAATCAATAGCCTAACCATTGATCAAATATGTAAACTGTAATCTGAACCGGACCCGGTAAAAGGAAAAGGAAAGGCTCGTGATCCCATAACAACTTCATCAGGACACATGGGTATCAAGACCAATGCCATCAAATAGACCAAGAAACAATCAGGTGAAGAGAACAAAAAAAGGAAGAAAACCTTATCGCCAAAAAATAGAGGAAACAAAAACTCTAATGGTGGATTCCACCCAAGTAGTCTATCTCCTCGACAACTACTTGACCCCCCCCAACCAAAAAGTTGAAGATAAAGATTACATCCTCGAATATTATAGGAATGAATAGTCCATCCAAATAGAGGATGCTAAAAGAAAAAATATTAAGGATAAAGGTGAATATCCTCCTCCTTCATAAAACAAAATGTGGCAAAGAAATCATAGAAAGGATAACCCAAAAAACCTAGTCAGGCAGTGAGGCACATTGGATAGCAGCAGAAGTATCTTCACATGGTCTACCTATGCTCTAAGATCCCAATCTAATATAAATGAAACACTTATCTTCCTCTTCTAGGCACCTCAACCTCAGATTCAGGGGTATTGGAATAGAGGAAGAAGGATACATCACCAATGTTTCCGGTCCAAATCTTCTCTGTTATCCCCTAACCTAGGGATAACTAAGGAGATTATGTCTCAAGGCCCACAGGTCCTATACATGGAGTATCGAGAGCCATATCGACTTGAGCATGGCCCTGGAGGGCCCATCCTTTTCTTCTTTAGCACCTCCACTTTGTCAGCAGCAACACCATCCATCACATTGTCCTGGTCTCATAGCAAAAATGGGTCTTGCTCCATGAGGTAATGAGTGTGGGTATCATGGTATGTGTCACTCTGATTATCAAAACTTTTGAATATGTGCATTTAATTATTTTTTCTTCTAACATGTGCTTGGACCTTATGCCTTTCCACTTGACCACACCTGGGGGGAATGATAGGATGCCCTAGTAAGTTGGTTCCCATAGGGTTTGAGTTTACACCGGGGGGATTCATGATAGGTAATCGTCTCTTCCCACCATGCTTAGCGCTTTCCATGTTTTTCCCACTCATCATCGCATTACACTCGTTTGAGCATTGGGTTGCCCAAATATCTAAGGGTTGTACCTTACCTTATGAGAAGAAGGGGCTAAAGGCCAAGAGAGTAAAAGTAGTTGGTAAAATATAACATCCAAAAGAAGGAAACCTTCAGATGCTTTTCCCAGTGATCCCCGAGAAAGAAATAAAATTATTCTCAGCAAGAAACAAAGGGACCCATAAAAATAAATAAATCAAGACCTAGTTGGAGGATAGGGGGTCTCATACCGAGCCAAACTATTAGGTCCATGGGCATGTAACGGTATGACACTACCAACAGTTGGTCACCACACTAGGGTAGTGGATCTTGGTGGAATATCAAAGAGAAAGGGGTTCTCATCATGAGCCAACCTTCTCATTTCTGTGAAATGCTTGTGGGTAACATTGCCACCACTAATCACCACGCCAAGGCAATGTCTCCTAATTAGTCTCTTGAAATAAAAAGAAATAAAGAATAATGATAAAAGGCATGAGTGAGATCAGAAACATTTTCATCCATGACAAGGTGCAGCTCACCCTCTTCAGAGGAAACCACAGGTAAGCCATACATTTCTCTACTATCACTACACCCATTGCCCAGAAATCCCTTACAACCTCATCCACTCACATGGAATGGATTTGAATTCACTCGAAAACACCCCACATCCAATGATAATTATCCCAATAGGACTTCCTATCATCCCCTCCAAACCTGGCATGTAGAATTGAATAACGTCTTTGAGCACTTTTCCAGGTAAAGGTGGTTTCATGCACATGTTTAAATAACTTGATGATTAGATGTGATTGACATTGCTATGATATATGTGACTTATGATCCCATGGAGGGTGTATTTTTTGATGTTACAGGGCCACACCTGATGGACAGGTACATATGGGGACATGATTAGTTCGGACCTCCATAGGGCTAAGAGCCCACCAGATGGATGCTTAGACCCCATCCAGGGCTAGAGACAGATCAGAGTATTGCATAGAGAGAGAGGAGGATATTTCACTAGGGGCAACCTGGAAGGCCTAAAACCAGGGGGTTTGTACTATTTTCACCATGATGTAGGCCTTGTAATGCCCATGATTTCACCCAGGTCACTCATGACATCACCAACATTTTGGATGTTTTGGAGGCAGTTGTGTGCCAACTAGCACGTGTGGCGGGATCCTGATGCCCAAGGAGGCCTAACGTTTTGCTCCAGGAGGCCAATGTTTCCCAAAAAGGGCCTAACTTCACCCTAAAAGGGAATGACATCACCTTTACAACTTGTTTTAGAGTTGAATGATGACATTTAATGTAAAAAGTGGATGTTATGTGTAATAGGCTATGTCGGCCTTTTTGACCTAATTCTGGTCATTGTAACTGTATAAATAAGGGGGAAATCACTCTTAATTTTCATCATCTTTCACTCACACTTGTGAGGCCTGAAATTTTCTCCCTCCTTCGGGTTTCTTGGCTGAAATTTTAGGCGCACTTATTGAGGGAGGCTAAATTTGGATTATTTTGACAAGTTTCTTGGTGAATGTGATGAACTAGGGTTCTTCTTGATGAATTCTTGATGTATGTAAGTGATATTCTTTCAATTCTTCTTAATTGAATGGTTATAGTTTTATTTATCTTGCATTTACATTCAATATTATGAAATTTCTTGATTAAACCCTAGGAAGAGTAGCACATGTTATTGTCCCATCTTCAAAATCTTTCACCTACTAGATCTTGTCAAGATGCCACTTTGCTTGAAGCATATGCTAAGGCCTTGCCATTAAAATACCTTAGTCTTACTTTCTTCATCTTAGCCGATTTTTCTTCATCATTGAGGTAAAGAGGGAGGAAATCTACTAAGGCCTAGGGTTACCTACACATTAGTAGCTATTTTCCCCTAGGGTTTGATAATTGGATCCTTGGGTTACCAGCACTCCAAACTATCAATATCTCTTGTCTTTGACTCCCATTATCATCATTTTCCTTCAACATTTGCTGCCATATCATTGACTCCATTTTCCCTAAAAGCACTAGTCCAAGTCCTCTTTGAGTAATTGATCAAAACAACTATCAAAACCTATTCTTTGAGCTTCCTACTAACCATTCCTAACCCTAAAATAGCCTAACCTACTAACAATATTTTTTTTCTTACTAACGTAATCTACATCCATTAATTGTAGCATTAAAAACTTCTAAAAGAAGTTGAAAAGGTTGATTTATACATTGTCTTGTTTGCTTTTAACAAATGCTAGTATTATGATTTCAATGGTTAATGATTCTTAGTCATTCTTGAAGCTATTGCAAGGCATGTGATGTGAAGTATTGACTTATAAATATTGTTGTTATAGTTTTTTGTTTACTTCATTATTATCAACCAATTTATTTTATTGAGAAAGTCAATTTTTTTATGAAGTGCTAACCAGCAAGTGTACTTGCAAATATATATAGTTTCTTGTTTCTTTGTTACGGTAAGGTACACTTTGACATATTATCTTTTATTGGTTATAAAACCAGACTTTCTAATCTGTGGTGACTTGTGAGAGGGGATCTTTATCTATCCACTTTGACTTTTCCTTCTCAAACCCCCAGGTCACTGGGGACGTCTCCCCTGGGCCTACCACCCTAAATAGAAAGAGATATCCTATTGAGGTGATAGTGATAGGATAGTCTCCATTTACACCAATTTGCTCTCCTTTAACCTTTTCTTCTATCAAAGTACAAATTGCGTGATAACATTTTGGCGTCGTTGTTGGGGAACATTGAGTCAATATTCCTCAAATGACACTTTTTCGTAATCCTTTATCCAAATAACTTTTCTTACAAGCTTACCTGGCAGCTCCACTAAGGGTGATTCCCTCATTCCTTTGATAATTTCAAGAAAATTGTCTAGTGACTCCACTAATGACGAAGCCAACCAGGAAATCTCAATGGGACCTAAGAAAATTCAAACCTTTAGACATGATTAAAACCGAGGGATACCCTTGAAAAATTCCCCTGAAGTACGAAAAATGGCTCCCTAGATTCACTCGTAGTGATGGGGAAAGAGCTGACTATCACATGGGTGATTTTTGGGCTTTATTTCAACTCCATCCTATCAGTGATGATGATGAAGATTTGGCAATGAAACTTTTCTCTACCACTCCTCGTGGAAATGCTAGGAAATGGTATGATAATCTCCCTGTTGCTTTCATCACATCTATGGACCAGTTAGAAGTAACCTTTCTCAAAAAATGGGGTATGAAATCGGAAGATATCCAAACATTACTAAAAAGACTTGAATATGTAAAACAAACTGAGAATGAGACTACCATGGATTTTGAGGGTAGGTTTGAGAGATTTATATATCAGATTCCTAGAAGCCATTATTGTGGAGACAATTACCTCGTGTATCTCTATACCAATGCACTCTTAGTGCATTTAGGTTTTCTCCTAAGAAAAAGGGGCCAAAAACAATCTATGATGCTTATTAGATGGCCAGGAAAATCAAGGATAATATCTCTTTGTCCAAGGGAAAACACATCTTCTCTCTAGGAACCAAATTGATGACCCCAAAGGTACCCCAGACACTCTTAGTTTGGAAAAGTTAGTTACCCTTGAAACCTTTATTGCTAATTTCCAAGAAGAAGGGGAACAAATCATCGACCAAGAAAATGCTAAGGGGAAAGATCTCGATGAGGTTTTCCAATAGCACATGGAATAACAAAGGACTACCGAAGACACAGTTAAGGAAATGAAACATGAATAAGATGATGAAGTATCGATATGCACTCATCTCTCTGATGAAGCCATCCACGATATTTTTACCCCTACACAAGAAGAATAGAATGAGGTTAGTCACTTTACTTTTCAAGATCTTGACAATGCCTTGTTTTATGATTCATAGAAGGAAGAAAAAATGGATTCCTCAGGAAAGGTAGATCTTCCTTGTTGTACAATTAAAGATGTTGGGAAAACTCATGAGGATGAAACAATGATGCATGTTGAAGACACCCAAGTCCTAGAAGCTCCTGCACAAGAAGAAATAAACACGGTGAGTTACTTTCCTTTCCAAAATTTTGATGATTCTTTACTTTATGATTTGGAAAGTGAAGACGAGCTAGATGAGCCTTTAAATTTTTTAAATCCTTCATGTTATGATACAGATAGTGACATGGTTGATAATATTGATGAGTTCATACATGTTGGGGGATGTAAATGGTATGTAGTTGGTTATAATGTCGACCCCATTTACAACATTGAGAATCATTTCCAAGTATTTCCTTTACATTTATCACAATAGGTTACTTTTAATTTTGACCAGTGGAAAAAAAGAGATGATATAATTACCAATACTTTCCTAACACCCAGGGTTGACCTAGTCCCATATTCTCCTAATGATTTTCGGTCATACCTTGAGGATTTTTATGAGTACTCTTCTGAGCACTTGGATTTATTCCATGATGAATATTATCAACCACTGTTGTGCTCAGATCTTGATAGGATTAAGGACATCGTTTTCCGAAGAAGGATCCTTGTGACAACATTCTCCAGCCACCTTCAATTAATTTACCTTGTTGTGTCATTAAAATTGTAGCTGAGAAGTATGTATTTTCTATTAAGTTTCCTCTAAGGAAAACCCTCAAGTTCAAGACCGGGTTGAATACCTCAAGAAGGAGTATGTCATCTCATCCTTTCAACCTTCCCTTAATAACTTCTCACTCACTCTCTGGGTTTTTTTTATTTCCTTCCTAGACCTCACATTGTGAAGACTTCCAAGGTAGCCGACCTCGAGACTCTTTGAGTCAGTCTATTAGACCTCTGAATTTTCATGATCCCTTTCTGAGATGGATTGAGAACTCTCCTGAGATTATGACTTGGCATGATTTTGTCCCTCCCTCCTGCCTCCATGAGCTAGACTTTACGATTTCTAATGATATAGTATATTCTATAGCTCATGTTATTTTTATGCTTAACTTATCACTATTTTTGTTTATGATGAAGCAGAGAGGCAGGTATTGTGAGACATTGCTAGGATGGTTTCACTAGTTATTTGATTTTACCTAGCCTTCAACCAATAGGTAAGTAGAGGTAAGTAGGTAGGAATTTGCATTCATTGTATATACCATTTGCATTTCATGATATAGTAGTTTGTATTTCCATTTGTACATATGCTTGCTTTCATTTTATGTATTATATATATGTGATTCAGGGGTGATATCACCACTCCAAATGATTAATAATAGTTTTATGTTGAGATCAAGCAGGTCACGGGTTATGCTAGAGATGTTGAGGTTCTTATGCACTCTACGGTGAGCACATGTCCCCGAGTTGGAGCCATATGTTATCCCTTGGCCTAGGGATAACTAAGGAGATTATGTCTCGAGGCCCACAGGTCCTACACATGTAGTACCAAGAGCCAAATCAACTTGAGCATGACCCTAGAGGGACCATCCTTTTCTTCTTCAGTGCCTCCACTTTGTCAGTAGCAGCAACATCCATCATATCCACCTAGTCTTGCAGTAGAAATGGGTCTTTCTCCATGAGGTAATTAGTCTGTGTATCATGGTATGTGTCACTCTGATTCTCAAAAATTTTGAATATGAGAATTTAATTATTTTTGCTTCTAATGTGTGCTTGGACCTTATGCCTTTCCACTTGACCACACCTAGGGAGAATGACAGGATGCCCTAGTAAGTTGGTTCCCATAGGGTTTGGGTTTCCACTGAGAGGATTCATGAAATGTCATCGTCCGTTCCCACCATACTTACCACTTTCCATATTTTTCCCTCTTATCCATCCCATTACACTGGTCCAAGCATTGGCTTCGCCAAATATCTCAGGGTTGTAAATTAACTCGTGGGAAGAAGGGGATAAAGGCCCAAAGGGTAAAAGTAGTTAACTAAAGATAAAAAAAAAAAAAAGGAAACCTTGAGATTATTCTCCCAGGGATCCTTGAGAAAGAAATAAAAATATTCCCAGCAAGAAACAGAGGGACCCATAAAAAATAAATAAATAAAGACCTAGTTGGAGGATAGGGGGTCTCATCATGAGCCAACCTATTGGGTCCATGGGAATGTAGTGGTATGACACTACCAACGGTTGGTCACCACGCCAGGGTAGTGGCTCTTGGTGCCATAGCCAAGAGAAAGGGTGTCTCATCACGAGCCATCCTTCTCATTTCTGTGAAATTCTTGTGGGTAACATTGCCACCACTGGTCACCACACCAGGGTAGTGTCCCCCAATTAGTATACCTATAGAAAATAAATAAACAATAAAGATAAAAGGCATGAATGGGCTTGGAAGTGTTTTCATCCATGACAAGGTGCATCTCACCCTCTTCAGAGGAACCCACAGGTAAGCCATACATTTCCTTGCTATCACTACACCCATTGCCCAGACATTCCTTACCACCTCATCCATTCACATGGCATGGATTTGAATTCACTCAGGAACATCCCACATCCAATGAGCATTAGCCCAATAGAATATCCTAGCATCCCCTCCAAACCTAGCCTTTAGAATACCATAACATCTTTGAGCACTTATTCGGGTAAAGGGGGTGTCATGCACATGTTTAAATAATTTGATGATTAAATGTGATTGACATTGCTATGATCCTTGTGACTTACGAGCCCATGGGGGGCGTATTTGTTGATGTCGTAGGGCCACACCCAATGGATAGGTACATATGGGGAGATGATTAGTTCAGACCTCCATAGGGATAAGAGCCCACCATATGGATGTTGAGACCCCAGCCAGGGGTAGATATAGATCAGAGGATTACACAGATAGAGAGGAGGATGCTTCACCAGGGTGAGCCTAGTAGGCCTGGACCCGGGGATTTTGTGCCCGTTTCACCATGATGTAGGCCTTGGAAGGCCTATGATATCACCAAGGGCACCCATGACATCATCCAATGTTTTTGATGTTTTGGAGGTAGTTCTATGCCAAGTGGAACGTGTGGAAAGATCTTGAGGCCCAAGGAGGAGGAACGTTTTTCTCCAGGAGGCCAATGTTGCCCAAAAAGGGCCTAATGTCACCCTAAAATGGAATTACGTCACCTTTATAGCTATTTTTAGGGTTTAATTATGACATTTAATGTAAAAATTGGATATTATGTGTAACAGGCCATGTCAGCCTTTTTGAACTAATTTTGTTCATTGTAACTGTATAAATAAGGGGAAAATCACTCTTATTTTTCATCATCTTTCACTCACACCTGTGAGGAATGAAATTTGTTCCCTTCTTAGAGTTTCTTGGCTGAAATTTTAGGCGCACTTGTTGAGGGAGGCTAAATTTGGATTATTTTGGCAAGTTTCTTGGTGAATGTGTTCAACTAGGGTTATTCTTGATGAATTGTTGATGTATGTAAGCGATATTTCTGCAATTCTTCTTAATTGAATGGTTATAGTTTTATTTATCTTTAATTTACATTAAAAATTATGAAATTGCTTTATTAAACCCTAGGAAGACTAGCACATGTTATTGTACTAGCTTCAAAGCTTTCACCTACTAGATATTGTCAAGAGAACACTTTACTTGAAGCATATGTTAAGGCCTTTCCATTACAACACCTTAGTCTTACTTGCTTCATCTTAGCCCATTTTTCTTCATCATTGAGTTAAAGAGTGAGGAAATATATTAAGGCCTAGGGTTACCTACACCTTAGTAGCTAGTTTCCCCTAGGGTTTGATAATTGGAGCCTTGGGTTACCAACACTCCAAACTATAAATATCTCTTTTCTTTGATTCCCATTATCTTAATTTTCCTTCAACATTTGTTGCCATATCATTGACTCCATATTCCCTAAAAGCACTAGTTTGAGTACTCTTTGAGTAATTAATCAAAACAACTATCAAAACCTATTCTTTGAGCTTCCTACTAACCATTGGTAACCCTAGAATAACCTAACCTACTAACAATATTGTTGTTGTTACTAAAGTAAGCTACAACCATTAATTGCAGTATTAAAAGCTTCTAAAAGAGATTGAAAAGGATGAGTTATACATTGTCTTGTTTGCTTCTAACAAATGCTAGTATTATGATTTCAATGGTTAATGATTCTTAGTCATTCTTGAAGCTATTGCAAGGAATTTAATGTGAGTATTTCTTTATAAATATTTTTTTTTATAGTTTTTTGTTTGCTTCATTATTATCAGCCCATTGATTTTATTGAGAAAGTCTATGGTTTTATGAAGTGCTAACCAACAAGTGTACTTGCAAATATGTATAGTTTCTTGTTTCTTTGTTCCGGGAAAGTACACTTTGACATATTATCTTTTATTGGTTAAAAAAATAGACTGTCTGATCAGTGGTGACTTATGAGAGGGGATATTTATCTAGCCACTTTGACTTTTCCTTCTCAAACCCCAAGGTCACCAGGGACATATCCTTTGTGCCTACCACCCTAAATAGAAAGAAACATCCTATTGAGGTGACAGTGATAGGATAGTATCCAATTACGCCAATTTTCTCTCCTTTAACCTTTTCTTCTATAAAATTACAAATTGTGCGATAGCATGCCCCATATAGAGATAAATTCCATGGATGAAATAAATCTAATGGGAGATTCTGTGAGGAACAAAGTCTGGGTCCTTGGAGGAGACTTCAACATTATCACCTCCGCTCGGGAGAAACAATGAGGTATTCTTAAAAAACACCAGAAGAGTAATGAATTTGATAATCTCATAGAAAATCTAGGCCTAGTGGACATTGTTGTAGCAAAATCTCCCTGCGGACAGGTAGATCGCCTCTAAGAGCTTGACCCTAACTCTAGACAGAAAATGCTTAACGTGGACACTGACTTCCTTTCAAATCTATCTAAGCTAACACATGGGAAGGAAGGATAACATAAGTACCCTTTTATCGACGTTTATCCCTGCACACTCCTATTTGCGCTTCAATCCTTTTCTCCTCGCTGGATCCTGTGGACAAAACAAGATATGACCACTTCCTACTCTATTGATATTAGCTTGAAAAAAGATCTATCAATTAATGATAAGTTCATGTGACATTATACACAAACTAGAAAGAAACAGGCCAAGCGTGTCATATTGATGAGAATAACGACAACAGTACTTACAATTGTAGATGCCAATGTGACAACTTCGTCGAGTCCTCTTCGTCTAACCCTTGCCTGAAAGATCCACAACCTAGATAATAGTAGCTTCACTGATCACTCTCCTTTGGCTGACTGTGTGTTTTCTTCAATATCATAAGTTTCATACCAGCAGTTCTCCCCCTTTCCACCATCATAGAACCTGCTTATATAGGTTAAGAGGAGCTTAACCTCTTGATTTATCTTTAGAACAAGTTGGGAACTTCCTCTTTAGATCAGGGATCTCTTGATAAAACCAAGAATTCAAACACAATTTCCTCCTAATCTCGAAATATCTTCCCCTTATTCTCCTCAACGGGCCAACTACTGCCTCAGATTAGGCAGCGCTCCCTTAGAAGGGGCATCAGAGCGTTGTAACGCTTCCTGGTAAGCTTTAGGGGGGTGCCAATGCTTTTAAGGTGAGTAGTGCTCCTTCAGAGGGGGTAGGGAAGCATTATAACGCTCCTTGAAGCCTTGTAGGGGAGCGCCAATGCTTCTAGAGCTGATATAGGGGAGTGCTCCCCCTCAAAACCTTTGTTTCAGAGCTCTCTTCAGGTGTTAAGAGTCATTTGACTTCAGTAAACCAGTTCTCCTTATTCAAATCAAGAATATGAGATGTTCTAAGTGTCTCCTTAGTGTCGTCGACATGGCAACATGTTCGAACATCATTTGCGACACTTATGACCAACTTGCGACACTTGCGAAAGTTGTAAGGAAGATGCGACACTTACGACAATTGAGAGGAACATGCGACACTTATCCAGCTGAGTAATTTTTACGTGTAACAGACATACCAACAAGAAAAGGTAGCTTCACTTGGAAGAACAGAAGGGGTAAAGAACACATAATTGCAGTTAGGTTGGATAGACCCTTGCTATCAGAAAAGGCCATATAAGAGAAACAAGGAGTAGCGGTAGAGGTTCTCCCCCTTAAGGCATCATACCATTGGTCAATATCCCTTGAATGGGAACATGTTTGGAAATAGGGCCCCACCCCTTTTAGATGTAATAATTTCTGGTTGGAAAACCAAGATTTCCTTCCAAACTTGGAATGTTGGTGGAAATAAAATACAAACAACTTTGGCACAAAAATGTTCCAGTTTCAACAGAGACTAAAATATGTCTGACAATGCCTCCAAAAGTGGAATAAATAAGTTTTTGGGAACATCTTTGAGGAGAAAAATAAAATAAATCAAGAATTGGAGGAAATTCAACAATTGGGAATCCAAGGCTTGTTCCCCCCTAACCTCCCAGTCAGAGAAGATAGAATCAAATATGAGATATCCAAAAGAGAAAGACATGAAGAAATCCTATGGAAGTATAAATCAAGGATTCAATAATTGGAGGAAATTCAACAATTGGGCATCCAAGGCTTGTTCCCCCCTAACCTCCCAGTCAGAGAGGATAGAATCAAATATGAGATATCCAAAAGAGAAAGACATGAAGAAATCCTATGGTGAAAAGAAGGGGGAAAAAACACCCACTTCTTTCATGACTCCTTAATACAAAGAAGAAACAGAAACATAATTTCAGCCATTAAAGCCCCAGATGGAAGCAATAAAAACATGAGAGAAGACGCAGAATTAGAGCTTCTCAACTACTTCCAAAATCTCCTCTCCAAACCATTTATCAACCGAGAGGGTGCAATCTCAAAGATCACAGATTATATCCCATGGCTAGTGCAACCAGAACAATCTCAGGTGATGATGCATCTAGTGTCATTGGAAGCGATGAAGGATATTGTGAAAATTATGGCCCTAGGAAAGTCTCCAAGGCTGGATGGATTCATAGTGGATTTCTACCAAACATGATGACCTATTTTGGGACCTGACATCTAGGAGGTGGTCGAGGAATCACACACCTCCAAAGGTATTATTAAAGCCTTCAATGCTACCTTATCACCCTCATTCCTAAATTGAAAGGCACTAAAACTGTAAATAAGTTTCGTCCTAACTCTCTTTGTAATGAAATTTATAATATTATTCCTAATCTAATATCATACAAGCTCAAACCAGTCCTCCCACTTATCATCTCCCAGGAACAAGGGGAATTTTTTGAAGGAAGGCAAATCCTTGACGACATTATAGTCACACATGAGGTGATTGATTATCTTAAAACTTCCAAAAATGTTGGCATGATGATGAAACTAGATATGTCCAAAGCTTATGATAGGATGAACTGGGATTTCTTAAGAAGGATGTTTCTATCCTTTGACTTTGGGGAAGGTTGGGTTATCTAGGTAATGAACTTGGTTTCAACAAGTTTCTTCTCTATCCTGCTAAATGGATCTCCTACCAAAACCTTTAACGACTTGAGAGGCCTCTTCCAGGGATACCCTATCTCCCCTTTCCTTTTCATTATCTTTGTGTAAGTTCTTGGTCCTAGCCTCTCCCAGTCCAAACTCCATGGAATTATCAAAGGCCTTCCCCTCCTCGAGTAAGAAGAGGCTCTATCCCATCTCCAATTTTTAAATGATAACCTACTTATGGGCTCCCCTATGGTCAAAGAGGTCTCTGGGTTTAAGTCCCTTTTATCCCTTTTCAACATGGCTTTGGGAACGACCATAAAACAAGAAAAGACCTAGTTGTTCTTCTTTAATACCCCCC
>ML789325.1:607592-624140 GCA_009831015.1 Picea engelmannii
ATTAAGTTTATATTGGAATTGGATTAAATAAATTTTGGTGTTTAGTTTATTCAGGTAATGGTTAATGTTAATGTCAATGTGGTTGTTATTAAAAGGGAGACAAAAAATGAAAAAGTCCTATCTCAGCTAATGCTTCCTTCTCATGACACGTCTTTTCATGACACATTAGTGTAACGGAGATCTAGAAAAACAATAATTTATTGACTAAGGAGAACTGTTCTAGATATATTTGCAACTTAGTGGAATATGATGTAAAAAGATCAAACATAGGAAATCTAATTAGATTCTATAATAAATAATTTGTATTTATGAAAAATTTAGATAACTTAGAAAAAGTCATGTTCTTCTACCAAACTTCCAAGAGCCACTATATTTTGACATCGTTTTCAATGTTAATTTTCCAGTTTTTTTAAATTAATAAATTCAATGAAGCACCAAGGTCAAGAATTAACTAATCTAGTCTTAACGCAATCAATCAAATATTTATTTATTTCTACCTTGAACTTGTACACCGTATAATTTGTTCCTCACATGGTGAGGAAATAAAATGTTATTCCATAAACAAAAAACTTTTGTATTCAAGAATTTATATATATATAACTAATATTTTGTCATAAAAAGATATATATATTTGCAATTTGTATATAGAACTATATGTTCTATAAGTATGTCTAGTTTCATCAGCCATAAATGTATGGACTATTTTCAAAAATATTTTTTAAACGAAGATAATAAGAGGGAATTGAAAAAATAAGTGTGTTTTTGTTGGACACAATCCAAGGATAAAAACAAAGTAGTCAAATCATCCAACACATAGAGAAAACAAAAATCCCACATTTTCTTGAATTAAGAGGAATGTGTCCATGTTAATAGCATGCATGCAACATTTTTACATAAAATAAAAACCATTTAAATCTCACTTGACTCGACATGTTTCAAAAAGAAATCTTTGACACTAAAACATTATTGTAATGCAACATTTTTACATAAAATAAAAACCATTTAAATCTCACTTGACTCGACATGTTTCAAAAAGAAATCTTTGACACTAAAACATTATTGTATGGGTAGAGGACCTATCTTCTTGTATTGGGCATAATCAATGTCCTTAGAACCATCCTCTTTTTTTGCAAACCCACTTAATGATACCTAGAATACCACTTGGAAGTGAAAGGAAACATAAAGAGGGCATGTTTTTTGTTTGTAGGCCTTATTCACAATTCTTGAGGCCTAAAACATTCATTTTTCTATGTAAGGCTCTTTTTTCCATTTTTTAGCATGGAATATCCCACCACATCCATGATTCTACCCAAAACCCATTAATGATATCGATATCCCTCTAAGAGGCCAAAGATCCCACAGAAAGGTCCTATCTAGTTTTTAAATGCATCTTTCACAATTTTTCAGCCTAAGAAGCTTTGTTGAATCCATGAGGCCCTTGTGATCCTTCCATGACCATAATTAAGACCTAAAGGCCCATCAATGTTATTGAAAACATCATAATGTTCTCTATTGAACAACTCATAGTTGAAATATGCCTAAAAGTTGGAATGTTTTGTGGATTGTAGGTGTTTTTCATGGCAATTGAAATTGAGAAGCATCATTTAGGAAAAAATGACCTTATTGTCCTCCCCTGACCTTGGATATATCTTTAGACCCATTCTTGTTTCACAGCTAATCTAGTCATTATGGTCATAACACCCTCAAAGTCGATTGATAATGAACAATTGTAATATTTGATAGTTCAAGGACACATCCATTGTTCTTGAGAATGGGAAGAAATGTTTAAGGTTCGCTTCATTTTCTCTTGTTTCCCTCTCGCGACTATGGTTAAGGACTCAATACCCATCCACGATGTTTAAGACCTCATAAGTGTGCCCATATTCAACTTGGATGCAAATATTCTCTCAAGACTTTTCATGTCATGTTTTCTAGGTGTTGTTGATCTTTAGAAGGTTAGACTAGGAATTAAGGTTGTTGCTTCCCTTGGCCATGTTTATGCCTAGACACACATTTCCATTCAATAAAACCTACTCAATGCACCTTCACTCGAATTCCAAAGACCCCCTACAAAGTTCGTGTGTGTTGATTCAAGGACTTGTTTAAAGAAATTGAGCCGAGGAAGCTTCAATAAGATCCAAAGGAATTTGTCTTCATTCTTTGATCATGATTATGGCCCCAGAACCCATGAGTGTTCCCATGTGATAGTCTAAGGATGAATTCATGGTGTTTAAGCCTAAGAACCTATGTTTAGGGATAAATATTGTTTTTCCCCTCACATGACCATGGTCAATTACCTAAGGTTGTTGTTTCCCTACCACAACCATGATTAAGGCCCTAATACCCATGCACCATGTGAAAAACATCTTAGTGGCATGCATAGCCAAGTCTAATGCTAAAGATCCCTTAGTGAGGGCTTGTGTCATGTCTTTTAGGTGTTTCTCATGTCACTTAAACTCCAAGGGATTCAATTAGGTATTAATGTCCTTGCTTACCCCTTGACCAGGTTCAAATTTCAAGAATAATTTTCAATTGATGTAGATTATGAGGGTGACCTCCCCCATGAGAATATATCCCTCAAGTAAGTAGTGCCTATCTCATTAAACTAGAATTCCAGAATTCCCAACACTTAAGAGCAATATCTCCTCATTTCTATGTGTATCAATTAGTAGTTATTGATGTGTGGCATGTAGTTTTGTATTTCATAACTTTGGGATGCGTGAATCAATTATTTATTATTTTTTATAAGCCTTGGGTTGTGTGCATCTTGAGTGGACCCATTAGAGGCCTTTATAAAGGCCACATGGCTAACATAATAAACCAATCCATATTTTCTTGAGCCTCTTCATATTTGTTATTTTTCTCTTTGATCTGGGTCTATTATGTCAATTTGGTGTACTTTCCTTCTTAGCATAGGTTTTCCTCAATTTAAGAGGGCCTACTTATTCTATAATTTTGGCTTACCGGCCTCAATTCTAAGCCTAGAATTTGTATTTTTTAGTAGTAGAAGTTGTGATCTGGTTCCTTTGAAGTGTGCCCTCCCACCTAAATCTACATAGACACTTTCTTTCAACAATTTTATTTCTACAGTCACAAATTGAAGTGGAAGTATTTCTCTAGAAAGAAGATATCAACATATTTGGTTATTTGAGCATATCCCACCCACATAGATCTTCGTTGACACTTTATTCTCAAAATTTCCCTTCTTCAATCCAAAATTAATGTGGAAGCCCTGATTTGATAAGAAATTTTAACATCAGCTCTCAATTGGTGGAATTTGAATTTCAACAACAATATGTATTCAAACTTCAACACCCTTCTTGGTGAGGTTTACTAGCAATAAAATAATATTTTGAATTCTTTTCATTTATCCATGGTAGATTCCCTTCTTTCATGATCATCTCCCTTGAGGACCTCCTCTTCCCATTCCTTCCTTTCCCTAGCATTGATCTCCCATCCTATTAGACCTCTCATCTACTTTTTATTTTATAAAAACTAGAATATAGCATTGGTATAACCATCATTCACCTTAGTTTTGATTGGTTCATGGATGCAAACTACTCTTCATTTATACAAATAGTTCTCCTCCTCTGGAAATACCTTAACCAATCCATATTGTCTCCTACCATATGTAACACCCATTTTTTCTCTGCTAGAAAGTCCCTCAAGGCTTCTAGATAGTATATCATAACCCAACAAGATACATCTCCTTCTTGAGACCACACGAAGTCTGAGCCTAATGTTCTATCTAGTTCACATTTATCTTTCACTAATTATCACCCATCCCTACTGCCCAAAAATGATACTAGCTAGTATCTCATAACCCAACAAGATACATCTCCTTATTGAGACCACAAGAAGTCTGAGCCTAATGTTTTGTCTAGTTCACATTTATCTTTCATTAATTATCACCCATCCAAAGATCTATTTTTATGGAGGGTTTTGACTTCATTCTTACCTACATTCTCATCAATCAATCTAGTTTAAAACCACTTTGATGACATCCATCCACGAGAATCCTCTACCTTATACCTTGCTCTTTAACCTCCACTCCATTACCATATCTCTCATGGAGATCACCCTATTATTCCAATTTTATCTTCAACCCTTGTATCATTAAATCCCCAATAAACATAGGATGCTACATATATAGGGATAGATGACTCTTTTATCCAAGATTTAGTATGGCTCCCATATGCCAATTTGCACAACATTCTTACTTACAAAATTGTTTCTCTCCACCTGCAGATCCCATTACCCAATAGTACATTACCACATAAATCTAACTAGAGGAACGCTAATTCTATGGGTTTAGAAACAACATCTACTCATAATCATGAAAAACATAGATACATAGTGGACTAGTTTATCATCCTTGATGTAAACTATTCTCCAACAATCATTCACAATTTGTTGCCTCCAAGCATCACATCTCCTTAGATAAATATATGGTGCTTCAATTAGAGAACACTCAATGACCTCTCAATAACCCCCTTCACAACAAAATGTTGCAACACACATATCATCACTTCATCGCGTCATCACTGCCATGGGACACAAATTAGATTAAGCACCTCTATCACATTTGGAGTGAACACTTTCCACGAGGATTTTATAGAAAGCGTACTCCTTTTATTTTATAATTCCTCTCATTTATTTTCCATATCCAACTACATAAACAAATAATCATGATACCACTCTCATCAACCCTCTCTTTTCTAGTATCATCAAACATGATAGGACTCCCATCATGATTCAGACTATTTTTGGCAAAAAATGAGAGCAGAGATATAATAAAGAAATGTACATAGATATATCAGATATCCAATAATATAACAGATATATATAACCATAAACACGGAGATATAATAATACACAATTTCTATTAATGAGTGAAATGTACAAAACTATAGAAATACAGAGTGAAAGACTCACTAGAATGGTGGCAGTTTATCTCTTAGAAGAGATGTGACAGCTACGCTCATTCGCAAGAAGATGATTGTTACAATGAGGCTCCAAAGGCCTTTTTAACATAATTAAAATGCAAAACCCTAACCCTGGAAGATGAGAAGCCAAAAGGTTTGTGGGCCCTGATGGGGGTAGTTGATACGTCAACTTCCTAAGGGCATAACTTTTTCATATGATCTTCATTTGCGGTGTTCAATACCTCATCAGAAATATCTATATGAGAAGTACAACTTTCATTGGGGTTAGGGCATGCTAATAATCTCCTTTGGCCCCAGAAAATTCCAAAAACACATTGTTTAGGGTCTCAAAATGGCTCTGGTAGTTTGGGACTCAAAAAACTGTAAAAAACTGCCAAAATGGAAAAAAATTCTTTGAGTCAGTGGAATAGGTGGGTGACCACCGATATCCATATAGATCAATTCTCTCTCCTTGCGAAGAAATGGTCTCGACTCTCAATTGTATTGAGTTCTCGTGGGAGATCGGGAAGTGTTTGTTGAATCTAAACTTTGATGAGCTTCTTGCCATGCTGGAAAAGTTACATTGCTTGGCTTGTGGACGGTGATCACGAACCTATTGTTGGTGGGGTTGAATGTGTTCAACCAACCTGTTGTATATTCTCTTGACTGGGAAATGTGTAGGCACCCTCGTAGGTGAAGAAAAAATATCGTCTTTCTCTTTTGCAATCTTCTTCTGTTGGATAGAAAGGTCTTGGGCTAAGGCTGCAGTGGTTGCAATATCCTTATGTTCATATTTTGAATAGATTGCGAATATGTTGAATTTTGCAGTATGAGAGATTAACTTGTGGCACTGTTTTGGTGGAACAGTAGTTAGAACTACCTTTGGTATTCTGTAGAGTTGACCTCCCAGAGTAACAATGACACTATGGGGTCGATACTCATAAAAAACATGATGTCTTCACATATATGGTTGTCTCAAATGAACATCATAGACGTCAAGAGGGGAAACATCACAAAACACCTCATCCTTGAAGGGGTGGATTCCATAAGAAAGGTGACACTATGGGATGACATGGAGATCGCGTCCCCGAAGAAGCCACCCATTGTTGTATGGTTGCAGGTGTCATGTTGTCGACAATCCCAACTGTTTGACAACCTCTAATGAGATGAGTTTCTTTCGGCTTCCGCTATAAATAATAAAATGTAGCCAGGCCCCCTTCACTCCCATTTGTGAATGAAAATGGCACTCCCCCTCTACAGGATCCATTGGTTCTTCTAGTTGAATTATTGTAGTCGTGATGGTAGTAGTGGGGTCTGCATTGATGATATTTCTTCTTCCATTATTTTCTGAATCAGATTATAAATCAGGGTTCGAATCCTTTTCTTTGATCTCGACAAACAATGATTGTTTTGAGCGACATTCATCAATTTTGTGCCAAGGTATTTTGCGGAAATCGCACCACTTTCCAATGGACTTATTTTTATTTTAATTACCCTTCTTCTTTGGTGGCTTGGATGGGTTTTTGAGAGGCTATTTGTTAGGGCCATATTTTTCATACTTTGGTTGTTGCAAATTTGTAGACCCGAAGTCCCGTTTGTTTTGGTGCCTAAATTTCTATTGGATTTTCACAACATATCGATAGGTATCTCCCAAACATGATATGTACCAAAAATCCATTTCGATTTGGATGTACCTATGCACATCCCCGTGGTATTTCAGAACCAGATGTCACTTGGAGTCTTTGATAGCCAACTTGTTGGTGCACAAGGTATGGAAATTATTTGTGAAATTCGACACTTTTTGGCATCTCTCTTGCCACAGTGTGGTTCATCTCATGTATTGGTCATCATAGATACCAATAAGGTAATATTGTTCCTTGAATGCATCCAGAAAAAGATCCCAAGTGGGCTCAACCCCGTATATTCCAGACTCCTCTGTGGAAATTTTCTCCCAGTATGTTTCCCACGAATGTTTGACATGGAAGAGAGCCTTAAGGACTACAAAGGTGATATTTTCCCTATTGGAGAAATTGTGAACAGAGAAATAACCTTCTAGCAGATTTAACCATTTTTTTAGGGCATTTGCATCTATCTATCCTTCAAATATGGGAGCATCAAAATTAACTTGTACCTTGAAAGGATAGATGCCTCCAAAGTGGTCAATTGATGAAGACGTGCCTATTGTTATTGGCAGGCATTGAAGGATGTGGGAACACTTCTCCATCATTTTGTCCCCCTGTCGCATGAGAGCTTTCTCAAACAATAGATTAATAGAATCTTATGCTTTGTCGTATTTATTTTCTTCTTCCATGGAGGGTTTATTGGTCATGCGAGGGAATTTTCCTCAAGAGAGACAAGCTCGAGACCCAACTTGATATACTCAGACTTTGTTGGGGATATGCATTGAAAAACGATCAAGTGCAGCCTGCTCTGATACCACTGAGAATAAAATGAGAGAAAAGATATAATAAAGAAATGTACATATATATATCATATATACAATAATATTAAATATATATATAACCATAAACATAGATATAAAGTAATACACAATTTCTATTAATGAGCGAAATGTACAAAACTGTAGAAATATAGAGTGAAAGACTCGCTAGAATGGTGGCATCTTATTTCTGAGAAGAGATGTGATGACTACGCTCATTCACAAGAATATTATTATTACAATGAGGCTCCAAAGGCATTGTTAACATAAGTAAAATCCAAAACCCTAACCCCAAAAGATGAAAATGGAAAGGGTAGTTGATATGTCAACATCATAGGGGCGTAACTTTTGCATACAATATCCATTTAGGGCATTCAATACCTCGTCAGAAAGGTATATCTGAGAAGTAAAAATTCCATAAATATTGGAGTATGTTGTTCGCAAACCTTTCCCCCCCAAAACTCCAAAAAAACGTCATTTAGGGCCTCAAAATGGCCCGAGAAGTTTGGGACTCGAAAAACTGTAAAAAACTTCCAAAATGGAAAACTATTCTTTGAGCCCGTGGAATAGGTGGGTGGCCACTGATATTCATATGGCTCACATCAACCCTCTCTTTTATAGTAGCATCAAATAGATTTCTCTCATGTTTCAAGTAGCTCGATAATAGTCACCGTATATTCTTCACAATTCATTATGGGTAGAAAGAGTCATCTTCAACACTTACACATAGAATATTTTTCTTAAGTGGTTTCATTATAAGAACAAAATGAGGAAGAATATATGTAGATTTCCATGAAACCCTCCCATGGAGGATGTATCCCTCAACCAAGAACCACCCACCTCCATAAATAAGAATTCAACATTTCTCAACACTTTAAAAAAATCTACCTATTTCGAACCATATTTGTTAGTAGTTATTGATGTGTGTCATGTTGTTGCATCTTTCCATCATTTAGGTTGCATGCATGATTTTTTTATTATTTCTTTGTTGAATTTGGGTTTTGTGCATCTTGATTGTGTCCATTGTATTCATTTTAAAAAATCCATGTGACTAGCATAATTAACAAATAATTGTTTCCTTGAAGATCTTGATACTCAGTGTAGTTCTCTTTGTTTCTAGGTTGCTTCAAGTTGGTGTGATTCACTCTTAGAGATAGGTTTTACTCAATCTTAAATGTTTGAATTACTATTCGACAAAAAGGTATTTTGATAGAGGATGAACAACTTCAGTAACCACTCACACAACCAGATCAATCTACACACCGATAACCCCTACAAGAAACATCCATAGCCCCAACCAATGTGGACACTTGGAGCAATTTATTAATGCAAAAGAAAAATATTGCAGAGAGATTTCGAAGAGAGTTTCTTACAATCGATCATCAAAAAATGACTCTCCATGCTCTTTAAATAGATATCATAGACCAATTGGGTGTTAATCCATGGATCAATGTAGTCATTAAGGATCAATTTGGCCATTAAGCTAGAGGAGAATATGAACTGTCAGATCACTCTATGTCAGGAACATATTGTGACTGTCATATTTCCTAACTACAAATTCATACTAATGCATACTAAAGAAACACACTAAGAAACACACTTTTACCTAATGACACAATATATCAAGTTGATCTTAACTAACTCCTAAGTGTCTAAATATCATATCATCCCCCTTTAAGGAAAACTTGGGATATGATTGCAGGATTTACAAAGATGAAACAATAGGATAAGGAAGAAATCATTAGAGCCTATCCCCCATTAATGAGAACTTCATGAAATCTTAACATAGATATAATTTTGGAAAACTTCGCCTCTATAAGAGACTTTGTGAAAATATATGCAACTTGATCTTTTGTAGGGTAGAAGAGTACTTCAATAACTCAATCATGAATGATATTTCTGATGAACTGCATGTGTAGCTTGATGGGTGTTTCTTGAGATTGATGGCACTCTAATTTTCTCACCAAAAGTTGGTCAGATGTTGCTGCTGGAATCAAAACTCTGAAAGGATCTGTCGAAGCCACAAGGCTTCCTGACTTGCATTAATTTTTTCTTCATACTCTACTTCTGCTGAAGAAAGAGAAATAACTTGTGGTTTCTTAAAGTCCCAAGTGATAGGTATTGAACTAAGGCTAAAAACATAACCTGCAGTAGACTTCCGATCATTAGGGTCGTCAGACTAATATGAATCAATGAAACCAACCAATAAAGGAGTCCCTCCTGAACTGTAATGTATCATGAACTGAATTATACCTCATACATATCGAAGTATTATTTTAGTTTCTTTCCAATTCCTTTCATGGGGTGTTTGCATATATCGTAGAACAAGACCAACAACAAAGGAAATATAATGACATGTATGAGTTAAGTATAAGAGGCTACCAACTAAATGACAGTACAAAGTGGCATCAGGTTAAGGAGAAGTAAAAGTGGCATGAAGATTGACTCCATACTGGAAGGGAGAAGGGGCTGGATTACAATATTCCATGTGAAAGTGATGAAGAAGGTCACAAGCATACTTAGACTAGGAAAGAAAAAATTATTCCTTGCTTTGAAAATCTTGGAGGCTAAAATAGTGCCAAAAGCCTAAGTTTTTCATTTCAAAATTATTCTTAAGGTTGGATTTCACATGGTTTAAAATTTTTGGGTTACTATTGGAGAGGATAAGGTCATCAACATAAAGAAAAATGATTATGAGATGGCTTCCTACTTTCTTGGTATGGACATTAGGATCAAAATGAAATCTAGAAAAACCAGTGTCAAGAAGAAAGTTGTCCATTTTGGCATACCAAGCTTGGGGAGCTTGCTTAAGACCATAAAGATATTTCTTAAAGAGAAAAATAAATCTAGATTCATTTCGTACATAGCCACGAGCATGTTCCATGTATATTTATTCTTTCAAATACCTATGCAAGAAGGTAGATTTAAAATCCATCTGATGGACCTCCTAGTTATGTGATGAAGAAAGGGAAAGAATAAGGTGGATTGAATTAATTTTGACTACAAGGGTAAAGGTTTCATTATAGTCAATTCCTTAAACTTTGGAAAATCCTTTGGAAATAAAATGATCCTTGTTTCTTTCAACACTTCCATGTGATGCATGGTTAGTTTTGGACACCCATTTACATTTGACAAGTTTTCTTCCTTTCGAAAGATGTACAAGATCCCAAGTATCATTCACCATTAAATAATGATACTCTTTATTCATTGTTGTATCCTAATGTTGGGCACAAGCCATGTTGGAGGGAAAGGCACGATGTGGCAGATGAATGCACATGCAGAAGGATCAACATGTGTAAAACAGATGTGCATGCAGGAGAGGAAGGCATGCAAGGAAGGCATGCAAGAAGACCTAGCCAAGATAGGGTTAGGGTTTTGGTAAGAGAATGTAATGGTTGGTAAACCATAGATAGGTATAAATAATTACCTAGGAGGTCTAGGTAAGGGGTTGGTTCTTGGTCGGGTTGGTTTTTGGTCGAGTTGGATTTTGGTCAGGTTGGTTTGGAGTTGGTTGAATACTAGCATGTTCAACCATTGATAGTAGTTGACTGTGGTAAGTTCGATCTAATTTTGTAAGATATTGAGCTGGGAAGATGGATGAAGGTGTATCTTGAGGGTTAGATCGTAGGCTAAGGATCCTGGTGTGGTCTAGTCTGTTCATTGTAAGATCTTGACCTGTTTTGAGGAAGAGTTGTAATGCGCGTGGTGCTATAGGTTGAATCGAAGATAATAAAAGAGCAGAATAGAAAACAAATTGTGGACATAGGCCAGGGGGGTGAACCATGGTAGTCCCTTCTTTGTGTGACTGAATGTTATATATCTTATTTGATGTTGATGATTAGATGTTAGATAAATGAATGAAGGAATTAGTTAGCTCTAATATTTTACATGCATGAGTAAGAATGGCAGTGTAATGAACTAGTGAATGATAAAAGGTCACCAAGGTTAATCGCATATCCCCGTTCAGTCCCAGGATTCCAGTATCTGAGTGTTGCAACCACCCATAGAACTATCTCGGGTGAGACTGTACAGTGCACCCTGTGTACTACGTTGCCTTCTGGTTTACCAGGAGGGCCGATAGTTTTAGAGGGATTTTGTTGGAAGTTGGTTCAAATATGAACATGGGTCAACTTATGACATTAAAGTAAGATCAGAGTTGATAAAGTAATAATCAAAAAATGCTTTCTTTGTCGGTTGGAACATAAAGGGATTGAGTGAATGAGATCTGTTGGAGAGTTGTGAAGATCTGATGACATAATGTTAAAAGAATCAGAATATAAAAGGGGATGTTGAGACCATGGAACCCAATGAAGGTGACGATTGAGAGATGGTTGAAAACAAAGGAGATGAAGTTTTCACAAAAAGATAACAGAAACCCGAAGTTAACACCAGGCAAATATCTAGACAAATACATATTCAGCGACTTGCATGAATCATTTTTCTGTGATTTCCCACACGTGTTGTAGGAGTGGATATTTAGGTTGAAAGAGAACCACCCTACAAATCAGATTAGACAGCTATAATGGAATCCTACTGAGATTCCGTAGTTACAACAAGTTGACATTAAGTTTACGTGTGCAGTTTATTTCTGGTTAGACAACATTGTTGCATGATCTATCATAGAATTTGCAGTAGATATTGTGAAGTCTTACACCGCAGCTGAGCAAGAGTTCCTAAAGGGACCTCAAGGTAGGTATATCATATCGTCGTACATGTCCATCAAGATGTTACTGTATAAAAAAGGTGTAATGGAAATGGCCTAAGACAACTAAACTTCCCTACGTGCATGGAAGAATGGGGGAAGCATTGACAAGAGACAAAGAAATGGAGGAAAAGATGGATAAAGGAAAGAAGGAGGAGGCCTCAGATCCAATCATGATGGAGGAATAACAGATCAAGCAGATCATGGGAACAACTAGAAGACACGCAGTGGAGTACCCTACCAATATAAGATAAACAATAAGGAGAGAGCCATAGCTGCGAGGAAAGGCTTAGCAAGTGATGAAGAAGAGGTAGAGGATATTCGGGTTGTTGAGAAGATTGAGGAAATTTTTCATACAACATACCAAAGGAAGGAAAGAGGTCGAAGAGTAGAAATCAGAGGAAAACCTCCTATCCATATTAGTTTCAGTGTGGAACCCATAAACCCATGTGCGAATAATACAACCGAAACAACATAACCATTTAGACAACCAATTTCAGTGGAAGAAACATAGCAGGAAGTTCATCGACACAGGGAGCAATGACTGGGGGAGCCAATTCAGGAAGCATTAGTCAAGGATATGCACCGCGCAAAGGTAGTAGTTCATCATTCAGGATGGCAGGACATGATCCCACCATCAGGTTACCAGAATTCAACGAAGAGGCATTGGAGGATCTTGAGAAGCACTTGTTCATCTGTGAAAAGATCCAGGAAATAAAACAGATCACAGATGAGGACACTAAACTTGCACAGTTATCCATCATGCTAAGATACCATGCACTAGATTGGTATATGCAATTAGCTACAAATAGTCCACCAGGAAAAACCAAAACGATTGTGGATATCAACAAGCTGCTGATATATGAATTTCATAAGACTAGATTAGAGGATCAATCAATACATGAATGAGATGATAGAGATCAGGTAGAAACAAGGAGAATTTGTTTGGGATATAGAACAGATATTCAAACAATTGAAGGGAAATTTGAAGTATGTCATGACATATATGAAACATAGGCACCTTTTTGTCAATTCATTGCTACCACATTTGAAATACCCCTTAAGACAACAAAAGTTTTAGACCCAAGAAGAGGCCCTACAAGAAGCCTTGAAACTAGAAGAGAACCAATATCAAAAAATAGATCCAACAATAGAGGATCTCAAGGAATACCTAAAGAATCTAACATTTCAATTAAACCAGAATAGGGGTAAGGACAAAAGAGAAGTTTTTTGGTGTAGCACATGTAGGACAGAAGGATAGAACAAAAACAAATGCTCAACATTCGCGCAGTACATGGAAATGAGACTGCCAAACTCTTTGCCATCAGGAGGACTATGGTGTGAGATTTGTAAGACACAAGGACATGATCCATATCACTGCCCAATGATGTAGAATACTAGATAATGCCTAAGAGTTCATATTGCAACTTTTGCAAGTTAGTAGGACATGATGATAAATATTCCAGGACAGTGGAGCTAATGAGGGAAATAACATCAAAAACTTATAGGGTGTAGGTAGAAATGATGACATGGAAATATGTGCCACAATTCAACCAAGCACCATCCCCATATAACACCGTGCCACAAAAATATAACACTACACAACTGAAGTACAATAACGCAAAGCCACAGTATAATCTTGCATAGTATAACCAAGTTCCACAGTACAACGCACCGTGAAGAGATCGAGCTAGCTAGATAAGTGGAAGATAGGGTAGAGGAGGATTTGGAAGAGGAAGAGGACTGGTGGTATTCCATAACTATCAACAACCAGGACACTATGCAAGAGAATGTCCAATTCCACCTGTGACATGTATGTATTTTCAGGCATCCGATCATGAAACATAAGACTGCTTGACACTATTAGGAAAGATCCAGGAAAAGAGAAATTAGAACAATCATAATGTTCAATGGATTTCTATAAAAGCAAGGGATGATGGAAGAAATATCAACATAGTTAAGCATGGAGGAGCAGGGACAGGAGATGATGCAATAAGACAAGATCCAACACAGCACCAATGGGTAAAGAAGAATGTTGAACCACAGAAGTAGTTCGATGCACAAAATGAAAATAATATATTCAAGAAAGACAAAAAAAAATTCCTAAATCCAGACATTGCATCAAAATCAACGACACAGTATACTCAGGACGTACCAACGTATGAGATGCCTTCATCGCTAGATCACATTACTGAAGAAAAACATATAGGACAAGTAAGTGCCATAAAGGCTTTTCTACAATCCTGTGTTAAACTACTAAATGATCCATCATCTATTAGAGTGTTACAAAATATGGTAGAAATATGTAGCACAGAAGTAGAGGGAAAGCTCAAACAAAAAATAGTTAATCATTTGCATACAAGGAGGAGAATAAGCAGAGAATTCAGATTGAACGCCAACATTGGAGATTTCAACATGGGGGATAACATATTGGATTTAGGATCCGAAGTAAATGTACTACCCAAGAAGACATGGAAATGTATGGGAGAGCCCACATTAGGGTATTCACCCATTCAGCTAAAACTAGAAAATCAACACAAGGTTCTATCAGTTGGAAGGTTAAAAGGTGTGATAGTAGATCTGGATGGAGTGCACACTAAAGTTGATTTCAAAGTGATAGAAATTGTGGATGGTACAACACCTTATCCATCATTTCTTGGCTTGTATTAGGTGTTTGATAATCATGCCATAATCAATCTAAAGACGATGAAGATGAATTTCGAGTCAGGTGAGTACAGAGTCATTGCTCCATTGGATCCATTAGAAGGACAAAGGTTTGTATAACTCACTTGTTTAGACCTGGAGGAAATTAACCATTTATACAAAACCACCGCACCATAAGAATATTATCTGAATCCAACTTTGGATGGGGTACTCAGTTGGAGAATTATCACGTCATGCACATCAAACTTAGATACAGGGTTGGAGAATTGGTAGCAGATATTACATGAAGTCTCCACAATAAGGTGCGCAAGAATAGACCGCGTAGTAATATGGATGGGTACAGAGATAAGAGAACCTCCCAACTTTAATGGGGTGAATGACCTAGAGAAATTCCTCACACGATACAAAGATGATGTGTTATAAAATCATAGGCTCTTATCTCTAGACATAACACTCAAGGAAACACATGCACGATGGTGGGGTGCACACAAAGAGACAATTAAGGACTGGTACTTGTAATTCCCCAAGGTCGAGCCCCTGTGAAATGTAATGATGTTTGTAGGTTGGTGCGCCAAGTAATTATAAGCTGGTAGGATTATGTGTTTATTAGGCCGAAGAGCCTAGAAGCTAAGGTCAGTGGGCCTGATTTTTGTATATGTAATTATGCAAATTATTAATAAAATACATTGTTGCGTGTAGACCAACCACAAAGAAATAGTTATGGGGGAATAAGCTCCACTGGGTAGGGATAGGAATGGGGTTGAGAGGCTAAGAAAGAGGGGATAATATTGAGGGATTAACCTAAGGTAATATTGTAATGTATTCCTGAAAAGTAATAAAGTTGGGAAAATAAACCCATTTATCCTAAGTTCCTTTGAGGAGAGCAACAAACTCCAAGTGAACAGGAGCATGCTCCTAAAGAGCCAAGTGTCACCCAGAATGCATGCAGATTTATGTGGGAATTTCCACCTTTTTGGGGGTTCAGGAACCATTCTGGCCACCTTCCTAAGTAGTTCTCTCTCACCATTGCAACTCTCTCACGATTCTGCAAGCTGACCATTCTCACCGTTTTCCTTGCTCCCTCTCAACATTCTAACCAGTCTGGCCATTTAGTTTCCTATGAGTTCATCCTCAGCACATGGGCCATCCCTTGGGAAGTTCACGCACGCACTGAACAAGTATGAAGCCAGAGTCATTTCCTCCTTTGTGAACCTCTGTAGATTGTTGAGTTGTCCCCATGCCTTACCCGATTTTTGGTGGTTGTGGATTGAATAGGCAAGTTGTCAGGCCCGTGGTTGAAGAAGAAGGTTGTCAGTCCTGTGAGAAACTCTCTCCAGGTGAGAGATTTTGTTGGGAAGTGATTTCTCTTGGAGGGAGTCTAGTACCAACTACAGAGCTATGAGAATTCCTGATCTGACCTGTTGTTGAATCCCTGGAAGGGAAGTGGAGAAATCAATGGATGGTGGAACAGTGAAGGTGCATATTCCCAGGGTGGGTCAAGGATGTGGGGAATGAGAGTTTGTGAGTAGTGGGCATAAGTAGGATCCTTGGAGAGAATCCTTCCAGTTTCATAGTGTAGTTTCTCGTAGCCTCAGCCTAGGTATAGGATTCCTTTGCCCTAGGTGGAGTTTAGTCCCAGCTTGGGGGTGACCCACTACTTCTCGTGATGTGTAGTGTGGTCTAAGGATGGGAGGTTCATGGAAGGTCTTCACGTAGTTGGTGTTCATATATTAAAATATAATTACCAAATATTTGTTCTTTGTGTGATGTGTATTGTGTACATGTGTTATAATGTTACCAGAAATGTCTGTGTTTAT
>ML789325.1:624326-651824 GCA_009831015.1 Picea engelmannii
ATATATATATATATATATATATATATATATATATATATATATGTATGTATGTATATCATAGCATGAATTGTAGTAGCATGGCTCAACCTGGTTGGGTCGGGGCATCACAAAATGGTATCAGTGCTAAGAGAGTTATCCAAGAAGTGGTGTTGCCCGACCTGTTGGTGGTTGGGGACATTACAAAATGGTATCAGAGACATGGTTTCAACACTGAGTCTGGATGGGCCAGGAAAGTGGAGGTTGAGGAGAAGGTTTTGGAAGGAAATTGTTGTTGAAATGGACAAAATTGAAGTTCAAAGCCTAGTTTTCGATATTGACCCTGAATTAGGCCATATAAGTGGTTATGGAATCAAAATATCAGAGAAAATTGTTGTTGAAAAGGAAATAAATTGAATTTCATATCATTCTAGAGTTCCAAGAGGACACCTTGGTCATGTTTGGAATCTTAGGAGGTATAACGGTTCAAGAATGATAGTAGAGAAAAGAGACTGCAGTAACCATGGGTTTGGAACTACAAGGTTTGAAGTTGGGTCATGGGATCTATTTGGGAGAAGGAGGATCCTTCACAACCATACGATATGGAGAAAGGTGCATAAGGATTAACCCCTAAGTACATAGGAATTCACAACTTCGGTGAATTTAATGTGTGATAGAGAAGAAAGGGTCGAAGCCCGAAGTTTTGAAGTCCCAAAGAGGATATACACCATAGATCTGGGGGGGGGAGTGTTTACCGTTGGATTTAACCAAGGATGGATCAGAACCATAGGGTTAAGCCAAGAGCGGAAGGTAAGAAAGTTCAGGAGTTCGACGTTAGGGAGAAACGTGGTATGCTATGGTGAAATCTCCTGAAGCCCGAAGTCTCGAAGTGACGTGGCCTGCTGACGTTACTAAGGATGACATGGACACATGGGATGTGTGCCACATGTCAGTGAGTTAAGAACCTTTGTAATATAGAAATGAATTTAGAACATGGAATGTGCACCTGATTGGTTCACGTGTCGACTTCGTGTGTCCTTCCACGTGGCACTCCTAGTGGTGGCACAAGGCAGTTAAACTTGGCGAAGAATTTAGCTAGATCAGAACTGTATTAAATTTGATCACGATCTATCAAGATCGATGGTTGAGTGGCATTATGGAGATCGAAGTTGCACGACAGATAATTATACAGGGAGATCCTGTAATCCAAACCATGGTTTCCCAAAGGGGGTAAGTGTCAGCATTGGGACAATTGTGGAACGATCGACAGGTTACTCTAAAACTGCCAACCCATGTCCTCGCAATTTGAAAAAGTATAAAGTTTGATGTGACCTTTTCGGTATTTATTAGTTCAAGCACGGAAACCATGGGCCCCAATGGATGCGTGGTGCCAGATCGTGAAGTCCGGAGACTTGACACTTCAGAAGAAATGGCTCATGATGGAATGGGAGGAAGAAACCCCCGAAGTTCCATAACGTCAAAGTAAAGTGACACGATGACGTCATCGGGGTGACATGGAAGTATGCAGAGACTCACGATTTAGGATTTTTGGGATGTTCAAAGGTGAAATCCTCTAAAGTCTTGTAGCCCTAAAGCTCTGAAGTCCTGGAGCCCCGAAGCCTGAAGTTCCATAGCCAGTATCAGTTGTTGGATGCTGGGAGACGTGGCATGTTGATCCACCCTACTTCGTGAGTTCCCCAATCTGACACTCTGAGAGATTTGTTGTGATGTACTTTGAAATATGTCGAAGCTCGTAGCCCAAAGTTTCATAGCTCCGGATAAGCACCCAAATCATAAGCATTCGGTCACAACTGTGGTCACATGCAAACCAAGGGTTGAAGAAAAAGGGGCTAGCTCCCAAACTTTTTTGGCAGAACATAATTGGTCTTAGAGATTGAAGCCTGAGGGGTTCTTGACCAACCAATACCTACAAAAAATGGAATCTGATATTGTTTTTTTTTTATTCTGGAAAATTATTAAAGTCTGATAGTATAACAAAACTTGGTTGACTACACATTTTGCATAGTTAACGATTATCAGAACCGAACCAAATTTTCTCACAGTGAAAAGAAATGGGGAAGGCACATGGTGCTTACAGTTCAAAAAATGAAGTTAGAGGAATGGATGTCCGTTTAGGAGTTGAAGGATCAAACTCCAATGTTCATGGAGAAGAGATAGATAAGGAAGGAAACATGATGAAAATCATTGAAAATTTGCAGAAAGATGTGCAGACTCACAGAGAAGATAAAAAAAAGATCATGAAATCCAGGGAGCAATAGGGAAAATTCAACATAAAGTTGATGTAGATCTTGGAAAGAATATAAAATAAATTGGATAAGGAGAGTGGTTCAAATAAATCAGGAAGTCATAGAAGAAGAAAAAGTGATAGTAGACATCACCAACACTCCCCGAGGCATTCCAATAAGAGAGCACACAACATCTCAAGTCCATCCCCTATGAGGAAGCATAAGAGGTCCGGGGAGGATGAGCTATGAGGGGAAATGAATAAAATGAAACCTCCTACATTTTATGGGGAGCTCAAGAAGGATGAAGATGCAGAGACATGGCTGCTCGGCATGAGAAAGTATTTTCAATTGCATAAATTTTCTTCTCATGTAGAAGGAATAATTTCCACATACCAACTTCAAGGAAAAGCATCCATGTGGTGGGATCAGCTGGTGCAAGTACAATAACTCAAGGAGAAAAATGTGACTTGGAAGGATTTCAAGAGGCATTTTGAAAAGAAATACCTGACCAAGAGGTATTATGACAGAAAGATGAAAGAGTTATTTGAACTTAAACTAGGCAGCATGGATATTGATGAATTTGAAAGGAGATTCTTAGAGTCGTTGAAGTATGTATCCTTCATCAAGGATGAGATAGTAAATATTCAGAGGTACCTGAGTGGTTTTCCATCTTTCATCAGTGATAAAATCCAATATGATGATCCCAAGACTCTGGAAGAAACTATAAGGAGATAAAAATGATCATATGATCAACAAAAAGGAAATCCTACTTTCCAGAAGGCTTGGGAGAACAAGAAGAAGTTCAAGAAGGAACATAGGTAGAAGGGAAACAAGCCTCCATTTTTCAAAAATAGTCCTCAAGGACAACCATATTTTAGAGAGCATAGAATGGTTGAGGTAGGGGGGAAAAGGTCAAGGTAGGCACCCATTCAATGTTGGGGTTGTAAAGGATACCACAAGTATAAAGATTGTCCTCACAAAAGTGACAAGGTAAGTGTTGTCCATAATTCATAGCAAGAAGAAACAATGGAGGACATGGACATAATAGTACCAATGATATATGAAACCCTGGACAACAATCAAGCTAAGTTTAAATCACACATGATTGAAGTTGAAGGTGTGATCAATAACCACGCCTTTACTATTTTAATTGATTCGAGGGCTAGTCATAGCTATATAGACCCTAAGGTAGTGGAAATATTTATTTTTCCAAGAAGTGAGCATGGGAAATCTTGGCTGGTACAACTCACTACAGGAGCCAAGAGGAAATTTGTTGAGTTGGTTAAATCATGTCCAGTGGGCATGGATGGACTATGTACCAAGGCATATTTGAACATATTTCTTTTGGGATCATAAGATTTCACAATTGGTATGGATTGGTTGGACCTACACCATGCCATCTTAGACTTCCATAACAAGGCATTCAATTGTTTAGATGAGGAAGTAAATCAAAAAATAGTCCAAGGAATTCCCAGGGTAGTTACTATCCGGGAAATGTCATCATTGCAGTTGGAGAAGTGCTACAAGAAAGGATGTCAAGTATTTGCAGCCCATATGGAGGAAGCATCTAAGGATAGGGTACAAAATTTGGAAGATCGTGCAGTCTTGGAAGATTTTGAACATGTGTTCAAGGAGTTACCAAGACTACCTCGAAAGAGAGATATTGATTTCTTTATTAATTTGATTCCCGGAGCAACTCCAGTATCAAAGACTCCTTACAAAATGAGTACACTGGAGCTAAAGGAATTGAAAATGCATCTTGAAGAACTTTTGAAGAAGGGGTATATACACCCAAGTGTGTCACCTTGAGATGCCCCAGTTTTGTTCATGAAAAATAAAGATGAGACATTGAGATTGTGCATCGACTTCAAACAGTTGAATAAAGTAACTATAAAGAATAAGTATCCTCTGCTAAGGATTGATGATCTCTTTGATCAATTGAAGGATGCAAAGATATTTTCAAAGATAGATCACAGGTCAAGATACCATCAGGTAAGGACTAAAGAGGAAGATATCATCAAGACCACCTTCAGGACAAGGTATGGTCATTATGAGTTCACAGTGGTGCCATTTGGGTTATCAAATGCACCCATTGTTTTCATGTGCTTAATGAATGGTGTTTTCCAAGAATATTTAGACAAGTTTGTCATTGTCTTTTTGGATGAAATTGTTGTATATTCCAAGTCGGAAGAAGAGCATGAGCATCATTTGAGGACGGTGTTGCAAGTGCTAAGGGAGCATCAACTATACACCAAATTGAGCAAGTGCTCATTTTATCAAAACATAATTCACTATTTGGGGCATATCATATATGAAGAAGGGATAACAGTGGACCCTGAAAAGATTGAGTCCATTAAAGGGTGGAAAACACCTAATAATGTGACAGAAGTCAAATCATTCATGGGTCTATATGGATACTACAAAAGTTTCATTGCAAGGTTTTCGAGAATAGCTCACCCCATCACTTCCTTGCAAAGGAAGGGGAAGAAGTTTCAATGGAAAGAAGAATGTGAAAAGAGTTTTTAGAAATTGAAGAAGTTGTTAACCAGTGCTCCAATTCTGAAGATCGAAGATCCGAATGAATATTTTGTGGTTTGCACAAATGCATGAAAAGAAGGACTTGGTGGAATCCTTAGCTAGAATGGGTTTGTGATATGTTTCGAGTCCAGAAAATTGAAAGAGAATGAAAGACTCTATGCCACTCATGATTTGGAATTGGCATCCATAGTGCACGCTTTGAATAAGTGGAGGCACTACCTCATGGGAAAGACGTTTGAGCTAAGGACAGACCATAACAGTCTGAAATATTTTCTTGATCAACCTACTTTGAATGTTAGGCATAGTAGAGGGTTGGAATTCCTCTATGATTATGACTTTGATATCAAGCATATCAAAGGAAAGGAGAACAAAGTGGTTGACGCGCTCAACAGGAGAGTGCATCAACTGCATGCTACAACCATTAGCATGTATCAGATGGATCTTAAAGGAAGAATTTATGAAGTTGGAAAAGAAGATTTGCAGTACATGGAACTGGTAACAAAATTGAAACAAGGTAAAATGCAACAGAAAAATGAAGATTATGAATTGGGAATTGATGGAATTCTCTTGTAGAAAAACAAAGTTTATGTACCAGATTCTACAGAATTGAGGAGTGCAATTTTAAAAGAGATGAATAATGTTCCTTATGCAGGATACAGAGGATATCATAAAACAATGTCAACAGTCAAAAGCCAATATTATTGGTTAGGCATGAAGAGGGAGATTGCTGATTTTATTGCTAAATGCTTAGAATGTCAAAGGGTTAAGGCTAAGAATATACACCCAACTGGGTTACTACAAACATTACCCATTAATGAGTGGAAATGGGAAGTGGTGACAATGGATTTCATCACAGGGTCACCCAGAACAAGTAAGCAACATGATGAAATCATGGTAGTGGTGGACAAGGTTACTAAATCTACCCATTTTATTCCTATGAACACTAATCATAAAGAAACTAATGTTGATTATATTATATGAGGGAAGTAGCATGCTTTCATAGTGTACCCAAGACAATTATGTCTGAAAGAGACCCAAATTTTACATCAAAGTTCTGGAATGGGTTATTCAAAGGGTTCACAACAAATTTGAACTTCAACACAACATATCATCCTAAGTTGGACGGGAAAACAAAAAGGGTGAACTAAGTGATAGAAGATACATTAAGAATGTATGTGATGGACAAACCATCTAAATGGGAAGATTATCTACACTTGGTAGAATTTTCCTACAACAATGGGTATCAAGCATCACTAAACATGAGCTCATTTGAAGCACTTTATGGTAGAAAGTGAAACACCCCAGTAAGCTGGGACAACCTAGCTGATAGGGAAGTGGTTGGGCTAGAGTTGTTCAAGAAAATGGAAGAACGAATGCTAGAGATTAAGAATAATTTGAAGTTTTCCCAAGACAGGAAGAACAATTATGTGGATAAGAACAGAACTCACAAGAAATTTAAATTAGGGGATCATGTATTCCTGAGAGTGAAGGCCAACAAAAGCTCCATAAAGTTGGGAAATTGTTCAAAGTTGGCATCTCGATATTGTGGGTTGTTTAAAATCCTAGAGAGGATTGGTCCAGTAGCATATAGGATTGCATTGCTTGCATGAATATCTATAGATAATGTATTTCATGTGTCATTTCTTAATAAAGATGTACCTGATGCTAATCATGTTATTGATTGGAATGTGATTCAGGTGGAGCAGGAAATTGCTTTTCAGGTGCATCCGGTGTGTATACTGGATCAGAAAAGAAATCATCTCTGGAGTCGAGCCATAGGGCTTGTAAAGGTTCAATGGATATGGTATGGTCCTAAGGATGCAACATGGGAGCATGACGATGCTATGCGGGTAGAATACCTGCATCTTTTTGAAGATTTTGAAACTCTTGCTAATATTATATAAATAAGTTGCACTGAGGACAATGCAAAAATAAGGGGGGGGGGTCATAATATCCCAAGGCCGAGCCCCTGTGAAATGTAATGATGTTTGTAGGCTGGTGAGCCAAGTAATTATAAGTTGGTAGGATTATGTGTTTATTAGGCTGAAGAGCCTAGAAGATAAGGTCAGTGGGCTTGATTTTTGTATATGTAATTATGCATATTATTAATAAATTACATCACTGTGTGTAGGCTGACCACGAAGAAAGAGTTATGGGGGACTAAGATCCACTAGGTAGGGAAAGGAATGGGACTGAGAGGTTAAAAAAGAGGGGCTAAGATTGAGGGATTAACCCAAGGGAATATTATAATGTATTCCTGAAAAGTACTAAAGTTGGGAAAATAAACCCAGTTATCCTAAGTTCATTTGAGGAGAGGAACAAAATCCAAGTGGAGAGGAGTGTGCTCCTGGAAAGCCAAGTGTCACCCAGGACGCATGAAAATTTATGTGGGAGGTTCCAGCTTTTTAGGGGTTTAGGAACCATTCTGGCCACCTTCCTGAGTAGTTCTCTCTCACCATTGCAACTCTCTCACAATTCTGCAAGCTGACCATTCTCACTTTTTTCCTTGCTCACTCTCAACATTTTGATCAGTCTGGAAATTTAGTTTCCCATGAGTTCATCCTCATCATGTTGGACATTCCTTGGGAATTTCATGCACACACTGAATAAGTATGTAGCCAGAGTCATTTTTTCCTTTGTGAACCTCTATAGATTTTTGAGTCGTCCCCTTGCCTTACCTGATTTTTGGTGGTTGTGGATTAAAGAGGTCGGTTGTCAGGCCCGTGGTTGAAAAAGTAGGTTTTCAGGCCTATGAGAAACTCTCTCCAGGTAAGAGTTTGTTGGGAAGTGATTTCTCCTAGAGGGAGTCTAGTACCAGCTACAGAGCTCCGAGAATTCTTCATCCGACCTGTTGTTGAATCCCTAGAAGGGAAGTGTAGCAGTCGATGGATGGTGAAATAATGAAGGTGCATATTCCCAAGGTGGGACAGGAATGTGGGGAATGAGATTCCATGAGCAGTGGGCATAAGTAGGCTCCTTGGAGAGAATCCTTCCGGATTCACAATGCAGTTTCCTGTAGCCTTAGCCTAGGTCTAGGATTCCTTTTCCCTAGGTGGATTTTAGTCCCATATCGGGGGTGACCCACTGATGAGTGTGATGAGAAGAGTGGTATAAGGTTGGGATATTCATGGAAAGTATCCACATCATTGGTGGTCATATATTAAAATATAAGTACCAAATATTTGTTTTGTGTATGATGTGTATTGTGTACATGTGTTATAATGTTACCAGAAATGTCTGTGTTTATTGTATGTATATATTATTGTCGCTTCCGCATGAATTGTGTATGAATAGAATGTTGTGTATGTTTATAATTACATCATATATAGCATGGCCCCTCCTAGTTGGGTCGGGGCATCACAAAATGTTATCAGTGTTAAGAGAGATTTCTAAGAAGTGGTGTTGCTCAGCCTATTGGTGGTTGGGGACATTACAATACCAATGTAAGTGATTATTGCGCATAAGATTTGGCACAGAACAAGGAAGAAATCAGTTGCAGAGGTATGATAGACAGGGGACACCAGCAGAACACTTGGATAAGTGCATAACACTATGGAAAATGACACCACCAAACGAATGGACTCATAGCTTTATTCACACACTGGAAGGGATTCCAACAAATTGCTATATAGACCAAGAACTGCATAGAGGAAGTGTAGACTAGATAGTGTTACAGCCGGATTTTGAAGTCACTTTCTGATTTGAACATGAGAACCCCAACATATATTCAACACTAAAACAAATCAGAGGGGTGATATTCATTAAGGAACCAAAATTTGAACTTATGAGAAAAGATCAACAACATAACAAATAGACAGTGAAATAACTATTGTCATGCTACCATGGGTAGGAAGAAGCACCAGATGAAGATGATTTGTGCAATGTTCAGATAACATATGTTGAAGGTTAAAGAGGGGTGGAAGGTCCACCTCTAGAATCATAAGTGTTTGTTTCACCGATCAAGGTGAAGAAAGTGAACAATGGGACAACTAAGAATACAAAAATGGCTAGCATTGGAGACTATTGGGATGAGCAAATAGTAGAAAGAATAACATCATTACTGTGTGAGTACAATGACATGTTACCAACAACCTTTACATAGATGAAACAAATAACATGAGAGTTAGGAGAGATGAAGGTACCTCTCAAATCTGAGGCTAGATCAGTGAGAAAATGACCATATAGACTGAACCCAATATATAAGCAGAAAGTAAAAGCAGAAATTGACAAGATGTTGGAGGTTAGAATCATAGAACTAGTGGATGAATATAAATGGGTAATCCCTATGGTAGTTCAGGAGAAGAAGAAAGGAGGGATAAGAATATGTGTCAACCTGAGGAAGTTTATTGATGCTTTCCTACATGACCCTTTACCTACCCCTTTCACAGATTTATTAGAGAATGTAGGAGGCCAGGAAGCATACTCATTAATAGATGGATTCTCAAGCTACCATTAGATAAATATATCCCCAAAAGATAGGTACAATAACACTTTTTCCAAAGAATGGGGGTCCTACCAGTACACAGTCATTCCTTTTGGACTTAAGAATGCACCAGTAATATTCTTAAGAGTAGTCATAGTTGCATTCAAAGAATTCATCCACTAATTTTTAGAGGTATATATAGATGATTGGATAGTCTACAGCCTATTGAAATACCATGTAGAGGTATTAAGAATAATGTTCGAAAGATGCAGGCAGTGTCAAATATCATTAAATATCAAGAAGTGCATCTTTGGTACACCTTTTGGGATACTATTGGGCCATATAGTGTGCAAAGACGACTTGCTAGTAGATCCTGTCAAGATTGTAGTTATTTTTAATCTACCACCACCGAAACCAGTATGTCAGTTGAGAGAAACATTGGGACAAATGGGCTAGTACATGAAATTCATAAAGGGTGTGCGCAAATCACTACGTAGATGGAGAAATTGTTGAGGAAAGATAGTAAATTTCAGTGGAATGAAGACTGTCAGCAAGGATTGAACACTCTAAAAGAGAAAATGGTAACAACACCAATACTAGTATTCTCAAATTGGGAAAATAAATTATATATGCCTGTAGATGGATCGACAATAACACTTGGAGCTATTCTTGCACAACCAGGAGAAAGAGAGTTAGACCATACTATAGCATTTGAAAACATAAAATTTTCAGAGTCAGAGCATAACTACAATACTATGGAAAGGGAATACTTAGCAATGGTATATGCACTACAAAATTTCATATACTACCTACTTGGGAAACACTTTAAAATATTCACAGACCATTTTTCCCTCAAATATTTAGTCAATAGACTAGTGTTGGGGGGGTGAATTCATAGATGGTTATTGTTGTTTCAGGAATTTTACTTTGAAGTGATATTCAAACCAGGGAATTTGAATGCAAGACCTGATCACCTGTCAAGGGTCACCAATGGAGAAGAACCTACGAATTTAGATGACAATTTCCCTCATGCACAATTATTTTTAGTCCAAGTAGCAGATGAATATTTTACGGACATCATTCAATAATTGAGTATAGGGACAATGTTACAAGAGTTCAACATTGCGTAGAAGAAAAATTTGTTAGTTAGAGTTGGAGACTATCAGTTGATTACATGACACTTATACAAGATGGGTGCAGACAGTATCCTATGAATATGTGTACTAGAACATGAAATACAAGGGATTTTAGCATAGGCCCATGAGGGAATAGCTGGAGGAAATTATGAAGGAAAATATACCACACATAAGGATTACTGCCATAAATGTAATGTTTGTCGGAGGAATGGAAAACATAATAAACAGGATGAGATGACCCTAATACCACAAGTAACATTGCAAGTATTCGACAAATGGGAAATAGATTTTGTGGGACCAATTAATCCACCAACAAATAGGCTAGGAGAAAGGTATATCATTACTGCGACAGATTACTTAAGGATATGGGCAGAGGAAACACCAGTAAAATATTGTAGTGTAAAGACAACAACACACTTCCTATTTGAGCAAGTGATCACTAGATTTGGAGGCCCAAGGATTTTGATGAGTGACCAAGGCACTCACTTCATTAACAATACTATCAGGTCTATGACTGAGGATTTTGAAGTCTATCATCAAAAGAGTACACCATATCACCCTCAAGCAAATGGAATAGTGGAAGCCTTTAATAAGATTCTATAGAGTTCACTGACAAATATCTACAATGTCAACAAGGACGATTGGGACTTGAACATACCAGCAGTATTATGGGCATACATGACTACATGCAAAAAGTTGACATGGCATATTGTTGATACTGAGAGGGGGGTGAATCAGTATCAAGTACATTTAAAAAAAAATCAACTTATAATTAAACCATTCAATTATATCCAATGAACAATGAACAATATTATAAGAATTACACCAATACACCACAATACACCATATACAATATATGAGAAATAATTAATAGTTATTGTTCAAGGGAAGTAATGACTTCCAAAGGTAGCTCCAACTTCCAAATATAAAGGGAGGGATAAACCTCTAAGAGGAAGATACAATCCTCCAATATCAAGAGGGTTGACCTCTCCATCCTTTACCATTCCTTCCACCCAAGAATATATGAGAGATAATCAAACTTTACATTAAATCATCACCATCAACCAACCATCACATAGAACCTGATAATGCTTCCTGAGACTTCTTCAACTTCTTTAATTCTTTAATTCTTGGAATACTATGATCTTGTAGATAATATTACTCAATTTATTCTCTGAAACTTCTCCAAGTTTCACTCCTTGAGTCCTCCCCAAAAAGAAGTTATAGAGACAACGGTAGACCTTATTCAATTCTGGTTTATTTAGGAGAGTGAACTTGTACAGAATGTCATGCGCTCAATATTTAACATAAGATTTTGAAACGCACATAAAAGAAACTAGAGACTGTACTTCTTCCAATGAAATTGGTCTCACTTAACTTTGATTCTCTATGAAGAAGTTTTGACTTTGTTACTCGGAACACATGTTTATGAATAGCTTGAGGACTAGTCAAAAACTCTATATTCCACAGAGTGTATCTTCAAAATTATATCAATTAAGAGATGAAATTTTTACCAAGGGTACCTACACATGTCCTCTCAATACCATATCAATTCCACTATCTGAATCATTCTAGAAAAATAATTATTGCGAAAATGGTAAGATGACCTGTAAATAACATACCTTAGAACACATCACCAAAAGGCTTCATCCTCCCATGAAATTTAGCCTTCTATACTTCAGATTTCCTATGAAATTCGACTTGTGTGTGCAAAATGAATGTATAATGATATGTATTTATGCCCTTTGTGTCACTTCCTTTTAACATTAGGGCCGACCTGACACTTTCTTATTTTGTAATTATTTTCTTTAATTATCTTCAGGGCCAACATGTACTTCCTTCTTCAATTCACTTTGTCATCTTCAAAGATTCATTTCTCCTCAACCATGAGGATCCATGTGATGTGCCACCTACCACTAGAAACAACATGATGTATACTATCCATCCATGGGCGTTGTGTCTTCATGTGCACTTTCTTTCATGTCCAAATACCTTCATCAATCTTATGATCCAAAACCAATGACTAGGGTTGACATCAATGACAAAAACCAATCTTCCAACAATCTCCCCCTTTGTCATTGATCGAAACACCCATGCTCCCCCTATCATCATGACCCTAATTTCTTCCTCCCTTTGACGTCAATGGAAAAGGGTAGGGCTTTTCCCCCTGAGTTTAATGGAAAAAGGTAACTCTGTTCTTTGGGGCTTCTCCCCCTAAACATATAGCACTTAATAACACTTCATTTTTATGGTATCTTTATTGCTTGGACCTTTTTCGTGAATTTAGGATGTATATGTTACTTGGTATTGTTGTTGTAGTTGCAACCAATCTTCCTGAATGTTCTTCTTTGATTTTGTATCTTTGTATCCTTGATCGGACATTTTACTAACACTGAGTAGATTATGCTTCAAGTATTCAACCAATAGGACATTATTTTATTTTACATTTTTGCTTCCAATCTCTACTACACCTTTTCCAATTATTTTTGCAGATGAGTCATCTCCAAATGCAATATTTCCACCCTTTTCTTCAAGCTGATGAATTTGTCTTGATCCCCTGTCATGTGTGAAGAACATCCACTGTCTATGTACCATTCATATTCTTCTTTACATTCTTCAGCGGTCAATGATATTCAACAATATTCATTGTTTGGAATATCTTTCCTTCTCTATACTATGGTTGGCATAGGGACATCTCCATTCATATATCTGCAATCTTGTGCTTTGTGACCAAGATAATTACATTTGTAGCATACAATATTTTTTTCCATCAATGGGGAAAATGAATTATAACTTTTGTTGACAAATCCATGATTATTTCCATATCTTCTATTTACACCATTCATGTTTCTTGCATAGTTGTTATGTTCATTGATTCTGCAATTAATTGTCTTATGTCCAAAATTTTTGCAAGTATAACAATGACCAAGAAAGAAATTTTGATACCTGGGAGTAAGTGACCTTCTTTGTGATGTAGTCCATCTGGGTTCATGATATACTCTTCTGTAGTTTCCTTCATACTAATTGAATATTCTTTGATTCCTGAAGGCAAGACGTCTTCTTGGATATTCATCTCTTTTGTAATCATTCCTTCTTTCTGGTTTCCTGGTCCACTTCTCATCAATTGTCTGCGTAGCTCTCTCTTCAACCTTCTTGTTGGTATTTTCATCTTCTTTGTATTAAGTTTCACTCATGCATCCAATATGTGTTAAGTATTTTGGAACTTGAGAGTTTCTTAAGCTCCTCCTCAATGAGACAACTTATTGTTCAAGTTTCTCACAATCTTCTTCTTTCTTCATCATTTGGACATTCTTTACTTCTCCTATTCTTCTTGCTTCTTTGAGTAGAGTTTTCAAGGAAATGCTTTCTTCTCTTAGTTTCTCAAAGTCTTATAATTGTTTCTTCAAGATTACAACTATTTTTTCACAGCTACCCAATTCACTTCTTAGTTTTCTATGTGTATCTTTGAGCTTGTTATTTTCAATCTCAACATGCTTCAATTTTTTAAGATTCTCATCTTCTTTTTGAATAATTTTTGCTTCATGATTTTATTCTTCTACATTGGAAGTTTCTTTTTCAGTTTCATCTCTTTCAATCCTTGGATGAAGACATTCAAATTCAACATGTCCTACTTCTTCACAATTAAAGCAAAAGAACTGACCTCTATTTTCTTCCTTGAAATCTGAGATGTTGTAATTTGCTTCAACTTATCTTTCTTCTTCTTCTTCTTCTTCCCTTGGATAAAGTTCTTGTAGCTTGTCCCAAATAACTTTTGCTGATGCACATGATCCCACCTTGGATTTCACTGAATCTTTCAATCCATCTAGGATGGTACCTATTGCCAATTTGTTGTTCCTTTTTGTTTCCTTTTGAGCTGCAGTCTTTGGTTTCTTCAAAGCATTGTATCCTGAAGCAAATGAGAACCAATCATCTTCCCCAAGAGCATTCAAGTATGTTTCCATTATATTACTCTAGTATTAAAAATTGTTTCCATCAAATGGCGTAATCCCATTTGGAATGTTGTCTTCCATTTCTTCTTAGGATCTTCCTTCCAGTGGTTAAATTGTACTGAAGGTAACCCACTCTGATACCAATTGTTGATACTGAGAAGGGGGTGAATCAGTATCAAGTACAATTTAAAAAAAAAATCAACTTATACTTAAACCATTCAATTATATCCAATGAGAAATGAACAATAGTATAAGAATTACACCAATACACCACAATACACCATGCACAATATATGAGAATAAAACAATAGTTATTGTTCAAGGGAAGTAATGACCTCCAAAGGTATCTCCAGCTTCCAAATATAAAGGGAGGGATAAACCTCCAAGAGGAAGATACAATCCTCCAATATCAAGATAGGGTTGACCTCTCCATCCTTTCCCCTTCCTTCCACCCAACAATATATGAGAGATAATAAAACTTTACATTAAATCATCACCATCAACCAACCATCACATAGAACCTGATAATGCTTCCTGATACTTCTTCAACTTATGCAATTCTTCAATTCTTGGAATAATTTGATCCTATAGATAATATTACTCAATTTATTCTTTGAAACTCCTCCACGTTTCACTCCTTGAATCCCCCCCCAAAATAAGTTATAGAGGGAATGGTAGACCTTATTCAATTATGGTTTATTCAGGAGAGCGAACTTGTACAAAATCCCTCGCGCTCAATATTTAACATCGGATTTTGGAACTCTCACACACAAAACTAAAACCCGTACTATTTCCAATGAAATTGGTCTCACTTAATTTGGATTCTCTATAAATAGTTTATGACTGTTTTACCCGGAACACCTTTTTATGACTAGCTTTAGGACTAGTCAAAAACCATATCTTCCACAGAGTGTATTTTCAAAATTATAGTGAATAAAGAGCTGAAATTTTTACCACAGGTATCTAGATATGTCTTCTCAATACCATATCAATTTCACCATCTGAATCGTTCTAGAAAAAAAAAGTTATAGCGAAAATGGTAAGATGACCTGTAAATAACATACCTTAGAACACATCACCAAAAGGCTTCATCCTACAATGAAATTCAACATTCTTTACTTCAGATTTCCTCTAAAATTAGACTTGTGTGTGTAAAATTAATGTATAATGATATTTATTTATGCCCTTTCTGTCACTTCCTTTTAACATTAGGGCCGACCTAACACTTTCTTATTTTGTAATTCTTTTCTTTAATTATCTTTAGGGCCGACCTATACTTCCTTCTTCAATTCACTTTGTCATATTCAAAGATTTGTTTCTCCTCAACCATGAGGATCCATGTGATGTACCACCTACCACCGGAAACAACATGATGTATACTATCCATCCATGGGTGTTGTGTCTGCATGTGCATGGTCCTTCATATCCAAATACCTTCATCAATCTTACGGTCCAAAACCAATGACTAAGTTTGACATCAATGACAAAAACCAATCTTCCAACACATACACCATTCAGGTTGGTGTATTAGAATTTTTGGTACCTAGTCTGCGCATAGCAAATATCACTAACATGACATAACGAGGTGCACTACAAGAAATGTTAAGTCAACTGATGGTTATGGAAGTAGATAGGATTCTAGCAGGATTCCACCAAGAAGTAGAAAAAGAAAGGGACAAATATTGGCATGATAGACATATAAAAAGGAAGAGTTTCAAGGAAGGTGACCTGGTCCTAGTTTATGATAGTAAATTTCTTCAACACCGAGGAAAATTCAGAATGCATTGGCTGGGACCATACGAAGTGAATACTGTCACAGATGGGGAGATGTATAATTGAAATACTTAGGAGGTAAAGAACTCAGAGTAATGATCAATGGGAGTTGAATGAAGCTGTATAGGGACAACTGACCTCCTACTACTTAGGAAGTTACTACGCAGTAAAGAGTTATGTGGAAAAAAAGGGCCATAAAAAGGATAAAAATAATAATAATTCAACGCACATGGAGAGCCTCAACAAAATAAGACTGGGTATACAGAACAAGGCACTGCAATAAAACCAAGGTTCGAAAAACACGACGCGCAGAAGAACGATTAATGAGTAAAAAGGTATTGTGCGTAGGAAACATACCGAAAAGGGGAAATAGTTGCAAGTATTAGTGCGACACAACTATCATTTCCCTGACACACTATAAATTTAGAAATATGGGGGAAAAATGAACCATTGTGATTTTTGTTAAGGAGGAAAACGCCGAGTCGAGTGAAAGAATGATAGAGTGTGGAATTGTGCTACCACCCAACAAATTGAGAGCTTGTTGTTGGAATTTAACCACCATGGGTTGGGGCACCAAGAAGAACTCGATGAAGCACCCAGAGTAGCACACAGGGACCATAAGATAGAACCAGTGTGATGCCAACTATGGTGGATGTCGATGAAATCCACACACCAGAATATGATAAGACCACATTACATGTGTATGAAGAGAAAGAATCCACACAGGAGCCCAAACAACTAGTAGAAGATGTCGAGCGGATGAAATTTGATGCATCCAGAGAAAAAGGGAAACAAGAAGTAGAACCGGCCATGGAGTCCATGCAACAGGGCTTGGAGCCGGAACCAAAGCAAGAAATAGAGAAAGAGGGGGGAGTACCATCCCCACAAGGGAAAAAGAAGCTAAGAGTAGAAACCAGTATGCAGGATATGCAACACACTCAGGAAGAGATAATTTTAGTAATGCCAAAAATTCCCAATGAAGTGAAAACTGGGGATAACATGGTAGGAGAAGTTGATGGACTTAAATAATCTGACCGCTATTTTTTGGATGCCACAAAGTTCTCATATTTGGTAGTGAAAATATTCCTAGAGAACAGGGGAGAGGGACCATCAGGGGCGCCACTGTTGGATCCTATGCCTATACAACACGAGTATCATGAACCTCTTAGACATACCACACTTCGGGCATGGGAAATACATAAATGAATGTGTTGAATAGTTTCTAGAATGGGTTCATGGAGGAATCCTATGGATGGAAATGCCAGTACCAATCAATTACCACACTTCGGGCGTGGGAAATACATAAATGAATGTGTTGAATAGTTTCTAGAATGGGTTCATGGAGGAATCCTATGGATGGAAATGCCAGTACCAATCAATTTTGACCTCATCGTAGAGATTACAAGGCTACCCACATATGGGGAGAAGCCAGAGAAATACCTATAATATAAGACTTGGGCAAAGTCCATCTCCGATGAGATTAAAGTGAAGTATCATCCAGAGAGGGGGAACAAAGGAATTAGGATCAATGACATCAATGATCCACATGACTCGGTTTGCAACCATATTGCTCGGTTAAAAATTAATGTGCAAGTACCAAAAAGAAGAAGTTCTTGCAGGAGTAGTAGAAGCTATGGTGCAATGCGCAAAGAGGAGCTCGATCAGGTGGGCCTCGTACCTACTCAAATAATTCCTATAATATTGTAAGGATCTGCAATAATGGGGCTCTGAGTTCCACTATTTATGGTTACTCATCCTCATTTCACTTATGGGGTGGTACGAATCGACATATACAATGTTCCTAACAAGGACAGGAAAATGTGGTGCAACATGCTACACATTGTTGCGAATCACTGTAGATCCCAGGGTAAATAAATTCAACAATGAAATGTTCATGCAATACTTAACATAGATTTAGAACAACATGGCAGACACAGGGAGGATCTCACCAGAAATTGTCCAGGAGTATGGATAGATAGTGAGTTTCCATGCATCACGCCACAACATCTAGCTATAGGAAAACAAGGACCCAACCAAGTAGTGGCTGCAACTGAAGTACTGTGTGATGATGCGTGACATCCACCTGGAGATCCAAGAGTGGCCTTAGGAGTGGAAATTACCAGATATTCCAAGCGCAACGCCACCAGTACAAGTCCATACACAGGGTGGCACAATCCCCGCGCAACAGATAGGTAGGAATGGTTCTACCCATTAAAATAAAACAACATTAGGTACAGGGGGGAAAGAAACTCCATTCAAAAGAATACTAAGACAAAAAATAAGTCACAACGTGGTCCAACACAGGGTCCACCGGCTATAGAGAAGGCACAGGGAGGATCGACAGGACAAGTGAGTGCAGAGGAAGTGCAGACATAGGCACCAGATGTAACCATGAACGAAGAAGTTGAGAATGACATCGTCATGGATACACAAATGAACGAAGAATGTGAATGACTAGATGCCCAAAACATCTGAATAGGCATATTCCCAAAGAAAGAGAATAACGAAGAAAGTAAGTGGCACCAGGAAGAAAGTGAAGGCCCACCGAAAACAAATGGAAACTTCACTGACATCAGACGAATTAGAAATGATAGCCATGACACTATAAGATCAACTATCAGAAGTATCGAAAAATGCAGAAATCCATCGAGCTTCAATTTTGGAATAGATACAGGGGGTAAAAACCACGCTAGAATAATTGAGGTTCAAGGAAGAACAACAACAAAAGGAAAAATCGACGCCAGTAAGAGAAGGAGCACCTATCAGAGAAACAATACAAATCATATTACAGGGAAGTGTTAACTTTATCATAACACTAGATATGGTGTTCATTGATGAGGAAACAACGCAAAAGCCTATGAAGGATATCGAAATGTTAGACTTGAATATGCCCAATATACCAACAAAGGAATTGTATAAGTTACAGGTTAGTGTCACGCAGGATATTCAGTCGAGAGAAAGGTCTGACACGACAAATCTACAAATACCGGAGGAAGAAAATATGGCACTGAAGGAAGCCATCAGCCAGGAAGGGAAGAGGAAAGAGATAGCACAACAAAAAGTGAACCAGATGGAGACCCAAATAGACACAATATTTCAAGCTATCTTAGATGACACAGTATCTGAGGAAACATCTTAAGAGGAGAGCATAACAAAGATAATGCAAAATCTACAACAATATAAGGAGAAGATCAAGGAATTGGAGGAGAGTGTGGTACCTACAACTCCCCGAACAGTTTGAGAGAAAAGAGAGAAAGATGCGGCAACCACTATAGAAAACATCGCACATAATAGACATAGGGTGGCAGAACTACTGGAGAGGAGAGGCCAGATATGGACCCAACTATTAGAAGATGGGAGCCTACAAGAGCTACAAGGAAAGGAAGATAAATTGTAGGCAACAATGGAAGATTTCAAACAGCGACAGAGGACAATGTCCCTACCAGAAAACATTCAGATGAACACAGAAATGAAGAACCTTTAGGCAAAATAAAAAGTAGTACAAGCACAGAAAATCACACGACATGCTCAGTTGGAGTCCTTAAAGGAAAAGGAAGAACAGTTGGTCATGGAAATCGATGCATCAAAAGCATGCCTTGAACAGATAGGCTTGGAGGGGGGCAATATCTTAATAACTCCAGTCACTGCACAGGTGGTCGAAGCCATGAAAACAAAGAGAAGTCAGGCTCAGGAGTAGCTCCAACGGATAGTAGACATGTACAAAGCACTGGCACAAGCAGTGGTTGACACATGAGTTAGACAATGACTCATAATGAGTCACAATGTCAGTGTTGGGGGTTTTTTGGGTATAGGAAAGTTTGGAGGAAAATACATGACGTGGGAGGCGAATGTGCATGTAGGAGGATCAACATGTGTAAAACAAATGTGCATTCAGGAGAGGAAGGAATGTGAGCCACACATGCAAGAAGACCTAGCCAGGATAGAGTTATGGTTTTTCTAAGAGAATGTAATGGCTAGTAAGTTGAGGATAGGTATAAATAAGTACCTAGGAGGTCTAGGTAAGGGGTTGTTTTTGGTCAGGTTGGTTTTTGGTTAGGTTGGTTCAGATTTGGTTGAATACTAGCGTGTTCAACCATTGGTAGTAGTTGATTGTGGTAAGTTTTATCTAATTTTTTAAGTTGTTGAGATGGGGAGAGGGATGAAGGTAGATATTGAGGGTTAGATCACAGGGTGACAAGCGTGTGGTCCAGTCTACTTCATTGCAAGATCTTGACCTATTTTGAGGAAGAGTTGTAATGCGTGTGGCGCTATAGGTTGAATCAAAGATAATAAAAGAGAAGAATAGCCAAATATTTGTGGACGTAGCCCGAGGGGGTGAACCATGGTATTCCCTATGTTGTGTGACTGAATGTTATGTGTCTTCTTTGATTTTGATTATTATATGTTAGATAAATGAATGAAGGAATTAGTTAGCTCTGGTATTTTACATGCATGAGTAAGAATGACAGTGTAATGAATCTAGATGTATGAACTAGTGAATGATAAAAGGTCATTGAGGATAATCGCAGATCCCCATTCAATACCAGGCTGCCAACATCTGAGTATTGCATCGACCCATAGAACTATCTCAGGTGAGACTACGGATTGCACCCCGTGTACTACGTTGTCTTCTGGTTTATCAAGAGGGTCGATAGTTTTAGAGGGATTTTTTTGGAAGCTAGTTCAAATTTGAACCTGGGTCAACTTGTGAGATTAAAGTAATATCAAAGTAGATAAAGTAATAACCAACACCTAATCTAGATTACTTGAAGAATATGTAAATGTCTTTGGATCATGAGTGTATGAAACTTGAGAAAAAAGAGAAGAGGCTCACTCAAACTATGAACATGTCTGACACTAATCTAAAGGATCACCGACAAGATCACTAATTGCTTCTCATGTTGAATGGACCCATTGAGGAAGTGATGGTGTTTTTGTATGTTCAAGTTCAATGGAATCATTTATAGGAAGGTGAGCACACACAGGTTTATTTTCATCCTCATTGTCATTATCTGAAGAAGAAACTAGAATAGGAACATAAGAAGGCAAAATTTCAAAGATGACTCGCATGTCGAAGAAGCACAAATGTCAAATTATACTCACCTGCCAAGATATTTTCATTAAATTTAACATCTCTTCTAATAATAATTTAATTGTAAAATGTGGTTGAAGAAGTCTGTAACCTTTGACATCTTTCGAATGGCCAACAAATATACACTTCTCACTCTTAGGCTACAATGCTTTCCTTTTCTCATAATAAATGTGAGCCCATGCTACAATGCAAAATACACAGAAGTGACTTACATCTCGCCTAATTGTATTCCATGCTTATTCCAATGTTATATTTTTAAGAGCCTTAGTGGGAGTGTGTTTTAATATGTAATTTGCACAGTTAATGGCGTCCTCCCAATACTTTAGACTTAATCCCTTAGATTGGATCATATAATTAGCCATTTATTTTAAAGCGAGTTTCTTTCTCTCATCAACAACATCTTTTTGTGGTATACATGGAACAATGTGTTTCATTTGGATTGCTTGTGCAGTGCAGTAACTTGTAAAATTATTGTTCACATATTCACCTCTATTATCTTTTCTTAACCTTTGAAGTTGATGTCTAGAATGATTTTCTACAAGGGCCTTGTAGGCCAAAAACTTGTCAAAAACTTATCTCTTAAGTTTTAAGAAGAAAAACCAATTGCATATGGAAAAGTCATCAATAAAATTTAAGAAATAGTTGCACCCAGAAAAAGGAGAAGAAAGTGGACCACACAAGTCACTATGAACAAGTCGCAAAGGGGTCGAGCCATGCCAAGAGGAACGTTTGTCAAAATTGTTTTGATGATGTTTTTCAAGAACACAGCGAACACAAACACCATCTATGTATGAAACAAGAGGAATAATAGTCACCATCTGTTGATTACATAGTTGTTGTAATGAGTGATATTTGAGATGACCAAACCGCTCCTGCCAAATTTTTCTCAAGTCATCATTATCAACAACAAAAATTGATGGAAAATATGATGAACCAAATTTGTTAAACTTGTACACCCTGGTAACATCATCAACAATTCCAATCGCAAGAACATGTTGAGGATATTTAGATCCTCAATTACAACTTGGTGAGGTTAAAATTCTATGGTTTTACCTTCACCTAAATGAGTTATTTGATATATTGATAAAAGGTTACAGGAAATAATTGGAACACCTGATACATCATTGAAATGAAAATTATCTACCTAAACTATTCCAAATCCTACAACACTAAGAGATCTATCATTGCCAACAAATAATTTCTTTGTGTTACATTCATTTAGAGTATAAGAGATGGATTTAACCTTATCCATATGATAATATGCTCCAAAATCAATAAGCCACTCATGAAAATAATACGTAGAAATTGTATTGAAGGAGAAACCAGAAGTAGAAAGTGAAAGTCCATGAGAAGAAGAAGAAGAAATAGAATCAATATGCATGTTTTTCTTCTTCATCATTGCTTCTAAAGTTTCCATCTTATTGAAACATTTGGAATCATCATGACCATATCTCCCACAAAATTTGCAATGTTTATTAGTCTTCTTATTTTTAGATTTTTCTCCTTTGTCACTATTAGGAGAGGAAGTTGGTTGAGTGGGTTTGGGGCCCTTGTTTTTCTTATTGTTGTGGCATGGATGTTACTTCTTGGGATTTTTGGATTTATCTTTATACTGGGCCATTAAGGTTTTTTTGCACGTGCCTATGGTGTTGACCGCTCCAACTTGCAGAGGCTTATATTTCTCTCTTATTTAAGCATCACAAAATGACTCAAGAGAGGGATTTTTATAAGCATCCCCTATAGCTTCTTTGGTGGAATAAAAGGTAGATACAAAAATTGAATATGTGCTACCAAGCATATAAAGAATAATATATATGCAATGCTCTTTTTTTAACTTTATGTTACATTCTTCACATAAAATTCTAAGTGTTTTGAAATTAGATAAATAGTCTTCAATGCAACAAGAATCATTTGGACTTAAAGTCATTATCTTATTTTCTAATTGGTGGGCTTGAAAATATTGTGTTTACCAAACATAGATTCAATATTTTCCCAAGATTCATCAGGGTCATCAATATCATGAAGGAGAAACCTTAAATAAGGAGAGATGGAAATTCCAATCATTCCATGTTCTTCGTCATTCCTTTTTTCCCATTTTATTTTATTTTTCGCATTAGTAGGTTCTAGTTATTTCCCCATGGTAATCCGATACAATCCTTTACTTCTTAATGAATTCTCCATATTGTATTTCAATTGGAAGTAGTCGACGCTGGTAAGAAAAATATCACTGAAATAAGCCACATTAAATATGTATATACTATGAATTTAAAAACTAAAACTCATGTTCAGGATGGAAATATCTCGAAAAATTAGGCTACTTCAGAAAAATAATAATAATAATAAAAAAACGACACAAAAAAATGGGCTTCGAATGTGAAAGTTATTCCCTTTTGATAAAAAAACATAAATGATAACCAAGTAGCCATGTGGCAAGTATAAGGTGTTCCACATGGTGATAACCCTCCCAATAACCTCACTTTTACAAGTTAGTTCCTTATGGAGTGATCCACTTTTATAGAATAAGCGTGCATCATTTTAAATACAATGAAGTTACTTTATAAAGAAAATTTGCATGCAAAATAAATAACTTTAAAATAAAATATTAAATCTACTTATAGTGATTCACTTTTATAATTGAAGTGAAATACAATTTACAATGAATGCATGAACTTTTTGAAAAAAAAGTAACAAAAAAAAGACTTGAACTCAACACCTCTTACTTAATAAAGAAACTTTTAACCAAGTGAGCTGCAAAACATATTGTATTGTTTAGAAGGAAGATTGTTTTTGTTGTTGTTATTGATTATGATGTTGAATATGGCCTTGGAGAGAGTTCTCATAAAACACAATTTGACACCAAAAAAAATTTTCCACTTCTTGATGCCAACAAGGGTTAGATCTCAATTAGTTTACCTGAAAAATGCAAATTAACCTCTATTTCTGATTTACCAAGATCACATAGAGTGCATGAAAAAGAGCATACATAGATAGGAAAACTCTTTCCAATCTATTTCTGATTTGACTATATCAGATAGGGTACGAGGAAAAGAGAATATGTAGATAAAAAAGAGTAGAAACCTGGAAATAAAAAATAGAAAAACGAAATAATAACTCTGCAAAAATTTAAAAGGGATTATTCAGGCTTTATACCTTCGGATTTGACTGAAATGGTCATATCTTGGGAAAATTAAAACCTTTTCAAGTGAAATTAAAAGTGTTCCTAACTAAAAATAGTGTTCTATACATAATGGAATAGTCCTCTCATCCCATAAATGTGAAAAACTGACAGAAGCTATAGATGAGGCAACTTGGATTCACGATCTTGATCTACAATATGATCAGGTCTTCATATGCACTCTGATACCATGTTCGACAAAACATGTATTCCATCATAGGAAGAACAACTTTAGTAACCACTCGCACAACTAGATTGAATATCAATACACTGGTATTTTGACGTGGTAAAACCCCTACGGGGAAACATCCACGGCCCCAACCAATGTGGCCACTTGGAGAAATTTTTTAATGCAATAGAAAAAAATTGCAGAGAGATTTACAAGAGAGTTTATCACAATCAATCATTGACAAATGACCCTTCATGCTCTTTAAATAGAGATCATGGACCAATTGGGTGGTAAGTCATGGATCAGTGTAGCCATTAATATTGAGGAGAATATAAACCATCATATCACTCTATGTTGAGAACATATCATGAACATCACATTTCCTAACTACAAATTCATGTTAATTCATACTAAAGAAACACATACTAAGAAACACACTTTTACCTAATGACACATTAGACCAAGTTGATATTAACTAACTCCTAAGTGTCTAATTATCCTAACAACTACATCACCAATACACAAAACCTACTCATATCACTAATATCCCACTAAGATACCTACAAGGAAACTTGATGAAGAACTCATGTGTTTGTTCAAGGACTTGATAAAGGATTTTGATTTTAAGAATGTTCAATAATATCGTAGGTTCTTGTTTTCCTTCCTCTGTTATGGAAAGTGCCCCAACCCATCCTTCCTGTACAAAATATACTAGTGGCATCATTGTCTAACTCTAATGTCAATGACCACCTAGATAAGTCTTGTGTTGTGGTTTGAAGGTGTTGTTCATGTGATTAGGCATAAGTAGTGTTTAAGCCCCAAGGCCCAAGTTGTTTCCTCCCCTAAAAATGGTTCTTTATATTAAGAAGGTTCATTTAGGGATTTATCCCCTTGTACTCCAAAAGCATGTTTAGGTATTCAGACCAATTTATTGTACAAAAACCTACCCACATTATTTGCATCCCACTAAAATGCTAAAGAACACCAAACATAGCCTTCAAAATAATTTTTGGTTTTATCTTGAGACACCTTCCTATTTAGGGCATTATTGTGGTTTAATCATGGAACATGTATCCCTCTAGTAGAATACAGATACCATACAAGGGCCTAGTGTGTTGATGGAAGGTGCATCCAATGTTATAACCTAAAAAGATTCATGGTTTGCAGATGTTGGTCATGGCACTTTCACTGAATAAGATCCATTTAGGACACATGGCCCTTATTTTCCTCAACTTAACCTTAGTTAGAACTTGAAACCATTTATTGGTCCATATCTAACCTAGTCATGGCACCCATATCCACCTTCGAGGTGAATGATATCTCGAATGTTCATAGATGATTATTTAAGGACTCAATCTTGGAGCTTGAGCCTAGGAATCAAGGTTTAGGTATAGAGGATATTGATTCCCTACCTTTATTATGGTCGATGAGTGAAGACCAATCCATGATGTAGGAAATATTGTATTGGTGTCTATACTCAACTTGGATGCTAAAGACTAGCTAGAGAGGACTAGTGTCAAGGTTTTCATATATTGTTAATGATGGTTGAACTCAAGAATATTCAATTAGGTTTTAATGCTATTGTTCCCCCTAACAATGTATATTCCTTTAAACCCATTTATAGTGCACAAAACCTACTCATAGTACCTATGTCACACTTGGAGGCGAAAGACCCCTTACAAAGTTCTTGTGTGTTTGTTTGAGAAGTGGTTCAAGGCTCTTGAGCAAGATAAGATTCAATAATATCCTAAGGCACTTGTTTTCATTGTTTTATGATGGTAAAGGACCCATTACCAATCTATGGTTCTTTGTGGTGGTTTGAGAATGTGTTCATGGGACATAAGCTTAGGAAGCTATGTGTAAGGCTTGATGTTATTTTTTCCCTCTATCAATCATGGTGAAGGGAGTGAGACTAATATTCCCTGCCACAACCATAGTCAAGGCCCAAAGACCCATCGATAGGGTGAAAAATATCATAGTGGCACCCATATCCAACTCTTATGCCAAAGACCTCCCTATTCATGACTCATTTCATAATTTCTATATTTAATTCATGATGCTTGAGATCAAGAAGGTTAAATTAAGTCTTAAGGCCCTTGTTACCTCCTTATCCATGTTTAGGCATTAAGACCAATTTCAAGTGCACACAACCTACTCATGGTTCCCATATCCCACCTTGAGGCTTGTAAAGAACCCTTACAAAGGACTCATGTGTTGGGTCAAGGACTTATTCAGGGTTGTTGACTGCAAGAAGATTCTACAATATCCTAAGTTTCTTGTTTTCCTTCCACAACCATAGTAAAAACCATATAACTTTGATGAATAAAACCTCATAATGGTATCCATATAAAACTCTAAATCCAAACACCACCTAGAGAGGTCTTGTCTTGTGGTTTTCAATTCATCGACACATAAGGTGTGTTTTATTATTAAAAAAATAACTAAATTTTATGTATAAATGGCCATATTTTAAGTTATGATCATCGACCATTTAGTTGTAGGTTTAGCTTCCTTTAGTTGTTTCATTTGAAATTATGAACTCTAACATAGTTACCAACTTGACAAGAACCCTTTAGAGATCTCATTTTTTGTAGAGGTCCTATTTAGTTTCTATTTTTAACACCATTTCCAAATGAGGTAGTACTCATTTTTCATTGAGGTATATTTTTTATATTTTGAATATTCTTATCTCTAAAATATCAACTTTTTTTAGATGTCATTTTTCAATTTTATTTTTTATTTTTTTCTAAAATTTTTGTTTCTTTTCAATGAAATTTGTTATTGGGTAAGTTCATGAAGTTGGTGGATGATAAAGTGGAAATGGAGTGAGTAGGAATGCATGCGTGTTTATAATTTGTTATTTGTTATCTCTCTCCATCTCTCTTTCTCAGTATCCCTCCCCTCTCTCTCCCTCTCTCTTCCCCATCTTCCCCACTCTTCCTATCTCCCTATTTCCCTCTCTCTCTCCCCATTCCCCCCCTTCTCTCTCCCTCTCTCTCTCTATCCCACCTACTCTTTGT
>ML789325.1:656886-707258 GCA_009831015.1 Picea engelmannii
AGGGATATAGAGAGAGAGGGGGAAAGAGGGAGACAAGGAAAGAGGGGAAGACGGGGGAGAGAGAGAGAGATATGAAGAGAGAAAGAAAGTGGAGGGGAGAGTGTGTTAATGATAGGGAGAGAGAGGTAAAATAGAGAGAGAGGAATATAGATGGAGGGAGGGAGAGGGTCTAAGGTCCCTAGCTCTATTCTAGGCCACATCACAACAAAATTTTGAAACTCAGATACCACTTGTGACATATCCAACCTCCTAGATGAGCCCTGTTACCACATTGTAAAGTCTCCACTACCCCAAATTTATAAATAAAGCTATGATATCAAGTATTTCTCCTGCAGAAGAAACTCATTGAAACCAACAACGTGCGCAACTAGCCTTTTTCTACCTGAAACTATGTTTTCCTAGTGCGTGCAACTAGTCTCGTACCGTGCACAAAAATATGTCTTAGAAATTATGCATGCTCAACCATTATTTTATTGGGTGCATTGAATGTCCCTCAACACACATGACCTTTCTACATTTGTGCTCGAATCCATATGAATACTATTGAATTTACTTGACAGATGGCGATAATAACTACAACATGAACTCTTATAAAAACCATGCACACGATCATTCCTATTTCACTCATGGTGTCTATCCCATTTGCACGCAGACTAATTTCCCTGCGTGTGTGATGATTCAGGCCTTTCCTCAAGATCACATGACCATAACCACAGAATTGTCTAAGAGTAACACTTCATAACTACCATGCTGTACATTTTCAACTTTATGTAGAACTAACAATACAATCCCAACCCAACATAATTATGTACCAATTCCATAACATAAAATAGCATAAGGATTCACATGTTAAACAATATATAAACGCATATACCTTTTCATTTCCCATGCCATGCATATCCAGTAGGTATGCAGTTCTACAACATATATAATCCACACACACACACACACACATATATAATTGTAACACATAATATATTTAAAATGTGTATGTACATTACTCGTAGAATAATACACATAATATACTTATCTTTTGTTGTAATCCACCAACCGCACATAGCCCTTATATGTTCCTCCCAACCATAGACTTTTCGTCTCATAAACTTAGTAGCAAGTCACCCTCGAGCTGGGGATAAATCTCCACCTGGGAAAAGGATTCCTAAGCTAAGATAAGGTATATCAACAGTAAAATCACTCAACCAAAGGTGCAAACCCCAACAAATAGAATATAGTCCCTCATTCCCCACATTCATGTTCCACCCCAGAAAGTATGCCACTCCTCTTCTCAAAAGTTATTCCATTGCCCCACTTCCCTTCCATGGATTCAATAACAAGTCGGATAGGAAGTCTCAGAGACTTGTAGCTGCAACTAGGCACCTTGGGAAAGAAATTTCCAACAGTTATCACGCATGGAAAGAATTCTCACGAGACCGAAAACCCGCTTCTTCTATGAATAATGGACCTAACAACCCGCTTATTCAACAAACACCGACCTAACAACCTACTTCTTCGAAAAAATGGGCTTGAAAACCCTCTTCTTCGACAAACACAGGCCTGACAACCCACTTTTTCGACCCACATGGGCCTAAAAACCCACTTCTTTGACAAACACGAGCCTAACAACCCACTTCTTTGACAAACATGGGCCTTCCCAAGCACACGTTTATGTGATGGAAACAAGTTACAGCAACATACGGTTGCCCAGTAGAGGAAATTTGGTTTGCATGATGAAGGAATGAGTGGATTATCTCTGAAATACATTAAGGCCCAACAATATACTTGCATGGCTAAGACTCGACACTTGTCACCTTAATAACTGGATTCACTCCACTTGGTGACTCGTTCCCATCCCTTAGGAACTTAGGATATATACATATCCCATAATTATACTTTTGGAAATATTATTCAAATATTCCCTTTAAGATTCCCACTTCTTTACCATTCTAATATAGTTCTAACCTCCGTCTCTTTTCATTTGATTGGTCTGTGAGTACTGATATGCTTTTATTAATATCTGAGTGTAATTACATTTAAAAAAAATAGGCTCACTTTCCCTTGTCACAATCCGATATCTCCAACCTAATAACCACATAGGCACTATGGCCTTAATATACATACATACAATGGCTCTCTGACCCCAAAATATCCCGACTACTAGCAGGGTCTCGTGTGGACTTTGAATCCAATACCCACACAATTATCCAGGTGTGCACAAAGCTATTAAATGGGCATGAACTCTTCCCTTGGTGTCCGTGCACTAAAATGTATCCAAACCTTGTGTGCCCATGACTCACTGTCCTATATGTACATTTACATTTACATTACAATTGGGGTTCGACCTAGGGGTATTACATTCCTCTCCCCCTTATTTATGCATTGTCCTCAATGCATTATGTACAATCAAAACTGAAAAAGTATTAAAACATATATGGGTATTCTGCACGCATAGCATCCTCTTGATCCCAAGTTACATCCTCGGGACCATATAGGTACACGAGATCCTTACAAGTCCTATTGTGCAGTTTGAGAGTAGCTTGACCTTTCGATCCAATATGCACACCCAATGAACTCAAAAGTCGCCTTCTTGCTCCACCTGGATCACATTCTAATCAATTACATGATTATCATAAGGCACATACCTTCTAAGAAAAGATACATGAAATAGATTATGAATGCATATGGATGTAGGAAGTGCAAGTATGTATGCGACAAGACCAATACTTTCCAAAATTTCAAACGACCCTCAAAAACATGTTGTCAGCTAAGAAAAATTTCCCAACTTACGTGAACTCTTCCTATCTTTCTCTTTAAAAAACACGTGGTCACCCACTTTAAATTCTCTATGATTTTGGTATTTATCATAATATCCCTTCTACCTATCCTGGGAAACCTTTAAATTTTGTTTTATTTTCACCATCTGCTCTTCCATTTCCCTAAGTAAATCTGACCCAACCACTTCTATGTATGTTGGGTTTTCCCAACACACTAGTGTGTTGCACTTTCTTCCATAAAGTGCCTCAAATGGAATTATGTTTACATATGCTTGATACCCATTCTTATAAGAAAACTCAACCAAATGTAAATATTTTTCCCATCCCATCAGTTGTTCCATCACATACATTTTTAGCATATCTTCTATCACTTGATTTGCCCTTTATGTTTTTCCATTTGACTTTGGATGGTAGGTTGTGCTAAAATTTAGATTTCCCCCAAATCCTTTAAATAATCCCTTCCAAATTTTTTATGTGAACTTGGGATCTCTGTCAGACACAATTGTCTTAGGTACACCATGCAATCTAGCAATTTCCTTCATATAAATGTCGACAATGTTAGTTGCCTTGTGTCCAAGTTTTACTGGAATAAAGTGGGAAGATTTAGTAAGCTTCTCTATTATTACCATGATAGAATCATATTTCCTGGTAGTTTTAGGTGTTGATATTATGGTAGATGTGGGAGGTATTAACCTCCATATGTAACCTTTAACTAGAATAGAATATTCTAGAAGTAAGAGAAACCCTAAACAGATGTGTAAAAATTCTAGAAGACAAGTCAACTCAGTAGAATAAATAATATTAAAGGATTAACCTTGATAAAGAGAAGTCGAACTAGACAGGTGACAATAAGAACTGTAAATAGAAGGCGCTTGAGCTCATTTTTACACACTCAATTCACTCACTCTCTCAAGTATAGTGAAATTCTATAGCTGTAGCTGTAAGAGAGAAAGGAACATCTTTTGGGGTGATTCTTGTTCTCTCTCTCTAGCACTATCTATCCTAATATATGTGCCCTACCTTCTATTATCTCTTGGTGGTATTCTTGGTGAAATTATTGGTGGTATTATGATATTCTTGGTGGTAGCCTAAGAAGTGAAACTGAAACAGTTGTAGTTGAGTATTGTTCTTGTTCTGTGGTTCTGGAGACTCTCTCTCTCTGGTGCACTACCCTTGGAGGATGTGCGCTCTCCTTTGTCTTGTGTTGTTGTTGCAGTTGGATGGTATTTTCTAGTTCCATCTCATGCTACTACTGCAACTATGGTTTATCTATTGGTTCTAGTGTGGCTTTCCAGAATCATTCTATCTATTAAAGGTTATGGTGCTCGGGGGTGGATGCATGCTTATGGTTGGGTGACAATAGTGATATTGTCTATGGTAAAATGAGAACATAGAATATTTTAATAGGTTATGATCCCACACTACCTTCAGAATAGTCTAACCGTTGGAAGGTAGATCAAGATTTCCTTGTCAATCTCGTTGTAGCACCAGTTGCAGCTACAACTAGGATTTCTGATTTCATAGCTGCATCAAACCCTAACCTAAATTATTAGGCACTTTCAGTGAAGAATTGGACCTAATTTTTGGGTATTCTAGTATGACCTAGCCTAGCACACCCTCTGGTTCCCTCAACCAGCAAAAACATCAAGTTTGAATTCTTGGTAAAATTCAAAGTCAAAGGTTGAATGGTCAAAGTCAAAGGTTGACTTGTGAAAGTCAAAGGTTGACTTTTGATCAATATTGATTTTTGTGGTAAAAGATGAAATTTCATGTTTTCTAGCTTGTTCTAATCATTGAACCTTTTTTATTCAGTTTCTAACCTCCTCTTATCAAGATGGTGTCTAGTTTCATATTAAAAAACAAGATGAATGATGCTACAAATTTCAAAGGTATGCACTTGTATATGCTTTTCAAGTTATATCATCCAGCAAATAATGAGTGTGTTTGCATGTTATACACAAGAGACCTTGTACAAGTAGTGATCTTGGATTCTGTACATTTAGAGGAGCAAGCACACCCTTCCTAGTAGTTGAGGCTCCAGGTTCCAGGTTTGATTGATCAAATTGTTAATTTTCAATTTGCACATATCAAGTTTGATCATTTCTATAGTACAAGTAATAAATATAGTTGCAACAACAATATTTGAAAGGTTCTATTACTTCTAGGTATACTTGGTTGCATGGAAGTACTATTGATATAAATGCTTATTGCACTTGTTTACAAAATGAACTAACATCTCCTCTAGAAGATATTTCTTGTTTTTCTCCTAGGAAGGTCACCTTGGTAATTCTATGATGACTACCATCCTTTTTACCATAGATACGTTATTATGAAAATTCTATTGGAAATACTTTACTTTGTTGTTCTGGGTAGGTCACAGGTGATAGATCTGAGAAGGAGCTAGAGTGATTGTTTCAAATATGGAGTAGATGAATCCATCAAGTGGTTAGGAAGGTGATCTCACCAAGTACCAATTCTAAAGGAATCATGTAAATACAAATAATTTTTGGACATAGTTCACTCAAATATGTGTCGAACAAACTCAACCTCCTCACTAAGCGGGAGAGTACACCTCATATGATTTCAAGACATTATAACCAAGAGTTTAGGATTAGGAAGCAACTTAGTACTCCCTACAATCCTCAGTAGAATGGTGTAGAAGAAAGAAAGAACCAATCCATTGAATAATATGTTAAGGAAATGATGAATGACCAGAATCTATCTGTGTTTCTACGGGGAGAAAAATTTATGGCAGTCGTATATGTTAAGAATATAAGTTCTCATCATATATTGAAGAACATGACTCTAGAAAAATATTTCTCCAGAAAGAAGCAAAGTGTTGAACACTTGAGGATCTTTGGCTGTCCTATCTATATTCATGTTCCCAAGGACAAAAGAAAGAAGTTGGAACCTTCAAAAAAGAAGGGCATATTCATTGGATATAGTGAGTCAACAAAAGCTTATGGAATCTATGTTCCAAGTGAATAGAAGGTTGAAATCAACAGAGATGTGACTTTTGATGAAAATATTACCTTTGGTAAATCTATAAAAGATTCCATGGATTCCAACGATGAAGAATAACATGAAGGTCGAAAGGAAGAAACTAGATGTTCTCTAGAACATCTCAATGTAGAACCTTCCACCTTTAAAGAAGAATTCAAGAAGAAAGAATGGAAGGAATCTATGATATCAATCCATCATGAAAAATGATGTGTGGGAAATTGTTCCTAGACCTGAAGGAAAGTCTATAGTCACATCAAAATGGGTTTACAAAATAAATAATGTAGTATATGGGAGTATCGATAAATACAATGCAAGATTCGTGGCTAGAGGGTTCTCCCAGTAGGAGGGAGAAGACTACGATGAGACATTTTCTTCAGTTGCCAATCATATCTTTATGAAATCCTTACTCCCGATAGATCCAATGGATAGGATTCAATTGAAACAACAGTCTCGATTCACTCAAAACCCTCAAACCATAAAAAAACTAGTGATCTAACCCAACTTTCCCCAATTGATCAACATGTGGGGTCCAGGAAATTATCTATCACTGAGATATTGTTGAGTGACTCCTCAAAATATCAACGGCCCTTGCCCACTTAGGATTTCACCATCATAAATTACCTCCTTCCACAATCTTTTGGTTCCTCAAAACAATTATTTCCAACTTCGATTTTTTTAACAAATCCAAAATTCATCACAACCCCTAAAATAATTGTCAGAAATCTCTTAGATATAATATCTTCTCAATGGTTAAGAAACCTCGTTACTCTAACAAGGTTCTCCTATTGGGTTGGAACCACAACGAGGTTAATGACTCAGATCCCATCAGCCTAATCTATGATAGATATATGGATCTAGTCCTTTTGAACTTCCTCTCTTGGGTTTTTCTCTGTCATCAGTTTCCTCCATTCATTCCTTATGGATCCTTTTGAAAACCATGTTCCGACAATCTTATCATAATGGTGCATGATGGGATCTATGGATCAAATATCTTCGATTTGACTTCATGGTGAATCGATGACTCTCGTTGATTCGAAACAATATCATCATGAATACTTTCACCTTGGCCATGTTCATGGGGATTTAAAAAGAAACCCTCCTCCTGACATGCTTCTTCTGATGTCCAAATCTCTGACAAATGATCGAGATAAACCCTTCTCTCTAGCTCTACTGGTGAGGTTCTATTAAGGTTTAAACATGGAACTTGAATAGGGTATATATGGTGATTCAAGGAAAGCATGCTCTTCTCCTTCTTGGAATTATCTACAAGGTTATAAACCCAACTCCTTGGACCCTTGTCCCTCAACCTCATTACAAAGGCGATGCCTCCTAGCGGTCTTCGAAGTGAATATTTTCTCATCCTGTGAACTTTCCATTCAATGAATTGGGGAGAACACATGGTTACATGCCTCTATTAGTAATCTCATACACAGTCACAACAAAGAACCAACCAATTTTAGAAAGAACCTCATATTACAAAACATGTTCATATTTTAACATTCATTTAGTGTGTTAAAACTTCTTTTAAGAACATAACGTAATTCATATCCATTTACAATTTTTTTCCAGATACATCATAAAACACTTATCTGTTTCAGGTCAAACTTCAACCTAGAAATTGACTAAAGGTGAATGCCTTTACACCCAATCATAGGATATGATTCACTTTTTCTTTCTATAGAAATCCACCCCCATGTTAGGCCATGATACCACTAGGGGACCATCAGAAGTTTGGTTTCAGGTTAAGTATTTGGTCAAGAACGTTACTCTCTTTCACTACATTGGAAACAACAGAAGTTCCCTCTTCCCATTGAGCTCATCACCTCTAGAAGCTTACCAAGTGCTTCCCAAATAGATTTTATCTGCACAAGGGATTCCCTTCATTGCTACACAACTCGTCATCTCCCTCCCCTTACCAATTCCAGTTTCTTTCCACCAAGATCCAACTTCTAGCTCTCTCTACTCTAGTATGGATCTGGGTATTCTTTGTTCCAATGTCGACCATGAGTATTCTAGGAAACATTCCTATTTTTTTCACAAAAAATTCGCAGTTCTCTCTTATCTTTTGTGGCTTGTGTGCTCTCCATCCCTCTCTCTCTCTCTTTCGCCCCTATTGCTCATCCGTGATACCACTCTACTTTTGTGTCTTCTGTTCTACCTCACGTTTTATTTGTCTCTTCCTTTATCTATCTGTGACATTACTTTTCCACTGTGGGTTCCAAAACTTTCTTTTTTGAGAAGAATCCCCTAGGGTCAAGCTCCCAAACTGAACGGGAATGTCCATGGTACTCCTAGATTGTATCTTCATTTGACCCAATCAATCATTCGAGTACATTTCTAAAGGAAATCATAACTACCCCAACCACCCTATCTTATTCCATTAACGAACTTTCTTGTGAATAAAACAAACATGGTACTTCAAGAAGGTCAGTCATTCGAGGTGATTTAGGTGGTGGTTGATATTTTGGGAAATCTTCCTATTGTGGCTAGAAAAACTTGCCAGTTCCCCCTCACGGATTCCCACTCGTGGTACCATGGACAATACTGCAAGGATTCCCCTTCAATCAACAGGTATGTCATTTCATTAAACATAAAAAACATTTACAATGTTCATTAATTACAACCCATTAAGTCTTAAGCATAATTATAGACTTGGGGGGAAACAAGGTGTTACAATTGACACATTACATAATGTTGTAGAAACATTGATGAAACTAGTGACCAAAGGTAAATTCAAGTGGTGTTGTGAATCTATGGCTTGTATGGCTAATAAAAATTAGAACACATTATGATACATTCTCCTTTACACTCTTGAAAGATATATGAAAAGTGGTATAATGTTAGGATAGGTGTGTCATGCACATTGCAGTCCTGTAGTGGAACAAATAATTGTTGTTTAGTAGTAGTAGGGAACAAATGTAGAGAAATATAAGGGAACACATGTTGAGTAGTGACAAGGAATAAATGGATGTCACTAACATGTAATGAATTCTAAGTAATAAAAATTGGCCAATTAATTGTTGGCGGTTTCCACCATATAGAATTCTAAAAGCCTAAATGATTTATGATTTTACTATGTCAATTTATTGACTTCTAGGGTTCAAGGAAAATAGAATGTAAGTTTTAAATTATTTTTATGATGTTGAAAGATATTTGAAATCATTATTCTATTACTGAACACTCTTGATGAGGGAACATAGACTCTGCAATGTATTATAACCATTTAGTTGTCAAGTAAACATTAAGTGTTCTTTCGAGTGTGAATTTTTTCTCTTGGAGGGGCTTTCCCTAGGAAATCATTGACTAATGATTGTATGTTTCTCTATTGTTTATTACTACAACTTTTTTTATTTCATTTCTATACATTCTTCTTTCATTGATTGGAGTATGAAGCATATTATGCGCCTATGATTACTTTCACAGAGGGATAGGCCTTGATTGTGATGAAAAACATTCTTGTTTTTAATCCATAGAATTATTCTCTATCATTAGATATGACCTATTCAACCATAAGTTAGTATAAGATAAAAATAATATTTGTAGAAGAGTTTTTCATTCATATAGTAATAGTCCCATAAATTAAACGTTGTTTCCTAAAAATTTGACAAAGAAGAACCTATAAGTATCACTCTTTATAATAGGTTTGTATACATGTCCTCATTGTCTTAGTAAAATTCTTGAATATAAAAAATCTTATAAGCATAAATAATTTTCAAAATAGGGCAATGAATTGAATAGAAAATACACTCACTTTACTATAAGAAAAAATGCATTATATCATCACATTAGCACCACTATGAAGGATTTGGAAAATCTTCAATCATGAATTCTCAAATAGTGGTGAAAAAGTGGAGATAATGTGAAGATATGCAATTGGTGCTACACTTTCGTGAAAAATTCGATTTTGTAAAATATGTTGGTTTATATGTTAAAAAAAATAGGTGGAATTCGATGATATAAGGTTCAAACCACCCAAACCAATTCTAAATGGATTCAAATTTTATGGTGCAAAACACCAAAATTAATGTGTATTTAAAAAACATGTGCCAATACACAAGGTATGGTGTAAACCACCACAAAGTAACACAATAAAAATAGCAAAACCATGTTATATTTTAAGTTTTGTTATTACGAAGAGTTTATTATAGATATAATGTGAGATTTAATATAAATATTATTGAATTAGAAAAACCTAAATATAATTACTAAATAGATTCAAATTTTAAGGTGCCAAACACCAAAATTAATGTGTATTTACAAAACATGTGCCAAACACCTAAATTAATTTGTATTTAGAAAACATGCGCCAATACACAAGGTATGGTGTAAACCACCACAAAATAACGCAATAAAAATAGCAAAACCATGCTATATTTTAAGATTTGTTATTACGAAGAGTTTATTATAGATATCATGTGAGATTTAATATAAATGTTATTGAATTAGAAAAATCTAAATATAATTATTTTCAAATTATTTTTTAAAATCTATACATCATACGAGCATAATAATATTATTATTACAATGAAATTCGATAAAAGGTAATTTTAATTTATTTGTTTTACATCGATGCTCAAAGATTAACAATTCACTATATAGAGAAGAAAAACCATAATGTTGTTTTTAACCCATTTAGAATTAATAACCACCAGAAAATGATTCTCAAAACGATGATTTATACTATTAATTGGATTAATTTATTATCATCTTGATTGCATAATAAAATATTTGATATAGTAAATTAATTTATTATCATCTTGATTGCATAATAAAATATTGATATAATAAACAATGAGTCAATGTTGATTTGATTGTTTTCTTTAATAAAATATGAGAATTAATTTGTGTAATTTTGTGTATCTCGTTTATCCAATTTTTACACTCCCACAATTAATCACACTTAAAGTAACTTTGTGTAACTTGAAGTAATGATTTAGGAAAATATAATTAATCACATTTAAAGTAATTTTGTGTAAATTGAAGTAATGATTTAGAAAAATATGGTGAATAATTTGAAAAATTAAAAGTAAAAATAAAATGATTATTATTTGAAATGAGTTTTTTGTTTTTTTTAATCAATTATACACAAAAATGATATATATTGAAGTAATGATTTAGAAAATGATATATATTGAAGTAATGATTTAGAAAAATATGGTAAATTATTTGAAAAATTAAAAGCAAAAATAAAATGATTATCATTTGAAATGAGCTTTTTTTTAATTTTAATCAATTACACACAAAAATGATATATACATTTTTCAATATGAATAAATAAATATAAATAAATAATTAAAGTGAAATTTTAAATTGAACGTGTACATTTTTTTAATATAAATAAATAAATTATAATTTTAAATTGAACTTTTGCACTTTTACCTTCCCCATAAATCATGAACTTCTCAATTATAATATTGTTAATAATTTAGTCTAATAAAAAAATAAAACTTCAAAAAGCATAGAAAGTACAATCAATAGCTTCAAACATTTTTTTCTTAATTTTCATCCTATAATGGCATAACATACATGTACATGATAAGATAATACACCTAGACATTGTATTAGTTAAAATTTGTATTTATATAATTATTCTTATATTATTATTATTATTTGGAAAAAGTTTTAAAGAATTTATAATTTAAAAATTAATTTAAAAAAAAATTATAATTTAAGAATTAATGGATAATAATAATAAAATAAAATCATTTTAATATTTTGATAGATAAATGAATATGTATTATAAAAATAATATTTTTGAGATACCTAACAAACATACATACATAATAAAATGTCTAATAAGATAAAATCCATTTTTAATATTTTAATAATACAATATCTAATAAAATAAAGTCCACTTTTTTAATATTTTGATGAATGAGTGAATATATATTATAAAATAATTTTTTTAAGATGCTTAAAAAAACACACATACAAACAAACATATATACATAATAAGATTTACATCTATACATACATAATAAGATTTACACTTAGCTGATATTTGTATTTATATAATTATTCTTATATCGCTATCATCATGTAAATTTAAAAAAAAAAGAAAATTAATATAAAATTATCTATAATCAATACTAATACAAAGTGATTAGTAAAACTAAATATATATTATAATATGAATATTTATTTTTAGAAAATACAACTAATAGTTTCAATTATATATATTATAAAATCTGAATAGAAGTTTCTTTGGAATATGGAGATTTTATGGATCAATATATTGAGTTAGTGAACCAACTAATGGTAGATTTATTTTGATTGTGAATTTATCACGTATTTAAATGAATCAAGTCTTCCAAGTGTAACATCTTTCACATCTTCCCCATACTAAAATATAGAAATGTCATTCACCACATTTTTTTTGCTTTCAATTGTCATATATATATATATATATATATATATATATATATATATATATATGATATCCAAATATTTACTTAAGATGAACATTGCAATATTTATTTGTTATTATTTTATTTAAATATCGCATATCAACTCCATCTTAAACATTGATAGAATTACCATCTCTCTTATACCAAAATCAAAATGTAAAAAGTAACCATGTACATAATACAAACTTTTTATAACTTTTTTATGATTCCATTTTATTTAATTTCTTTCTCTCATTTTCTTATAAATCTTATAAATATTCAAAAATCTATATCACAAATCAATTAAACAATAATTTAATGATTGAAATGTGTAGCGATGTCTTATATGAGACCTGAAGTGTGTATAAGAGGAAAATGCCGTGTGTATTCAACTTCTCTATGCAGAGCAATTACCCAAGTATGGCCATGATCATCTTCCAAGTGTTAATTGAGACCTTCATAAAAATTAATATTTAATATTACAGTAAGAATGAAAAACTACAAATTCAATGAAGTGCATGATAAATGAATATGAATTACTTTACAAGAATTTATGCAGGTTGTTTTAATATCAATACGAGCCTGCTCATACTACATAACCCTGAAATTGCAGGACATGCTCATTGAAACTTTCATAAGAAAGTAATATTGGATTAAGAATGAAAAAGAAATGCGTAATAAATGAATATAAAAATTATTATGATATTAAGAATGAAAACCTCCATATTCAATGAAGCACGTGGTAAATACATAAAGATATTAAAGTAACGCGAAAAATGGATATGGACATTAAAGTAATCTCATAAGCGTTAATGTGATAAGAATTATAGTATGTTGTTTTAATATCAATATGAACATACTGAGACAAGTTAAACCTGAAATTGCATGACACATGTTAATTTAAACTTCCATAAAAAATAATATCGGACTAAGAATGAAAAACTCGACATTCAATGAGAGAGGACTTCTTTTGGAAGTAAAAACAATTAATGACCCTGGACTTCTTTTGGAGGTAAAAACAATTAATGATCCTTTAGAGAGAAGACTAGAACTTAAAAATCTAATTAAATGAATTCAATTATTTTGCAGGTATACCACATTAGCCATTCACTCATTGCTTCAATGCATAGGTACAATCCACTAAACCCTTGCATCTTTTTTCAACACAGGAACCAACTTCGTTCTCTTCCAAGTCTAATACATGATAACTCTACAGCTTGTTAGAGTATGTGAAAAAAGGGAAAAACATCTTTGCGTTTATCTATCTTGAATGCAACTTCAAAGTAATTTTAGATGTAATTTTGAGATGGAGGAAAAAATGAAATTTCATACCATCCAATTTCAAAGTAATTTGCAGATGTTTTTTTGAGGAGGAAAAATGAAATTTCATATCATTCAATATAGCAATATTTTTCTTCAGAAACAAAAGTCATATTATATGGTATAAAGATTTGGATATCATATCTAAGATTTATCATTTAAGCTTATAATATGATATATATTGTTGTATTTTTACTCAAAATAGATTTCAATTTAAAAATATTTGATACAATACAGGTCTTCTTAACCTCTTAATTCATCAAAACTATGTTCCAACCTTTTTAACCTCTTAATTCATCAAAACTATGTTGATTTTGGAAAGTTTCTCTTAGTGCCTTTTGAGCATAGAAATACAGTTTTAAAGAAATCAAAGTAATATATTACATTCTTAAGGTCCTAAAAAACAATTGGTTTCATGGATGTTAATTATCATCATCATCATCATCATAAATTAGGACAGATTTATTTTAACTTTAGAACTATTAGGTATTGATAGGAATCAAAACAAAAATAAAGAACAAAGCTATTGATTCTTCAAAGATCAATATTAAAATGGATCTATTTTGGTTTGTTTTATTATTACATAGTATTATTATCATCCTTGGTAAACCTAGATGCACCTTATTACTAAGTGAAACAAGCATAGCTAAAGGTGGGTGTTGGCACGGTGGGAAGACCCGGGGTTAAACATTAAGTCACCAACAAATTCCAATATATCGGCCCTTTCAGCATCACCCACAAGCAGGCAAAGAATCATCCGAGGTACCTATGGGGCCTACACATCATGGGGGAATATGAGGCATTCATCACAACCATTCACTTAACATTCATTTGTATCAGGGATAATTTTAAGGATGAAAAATTATTTTGAAATGTAGAAACCTTGGCGAATCTTATTGGTCCTTTATATGTCAACTATAAATGGTTGACGATATTTCTGTTAAAATATTTAAATTTCTAAGGATTTTATATAGTTTTTATAAATTTTTGGTGATTTTTAAGGTAAAATAATTTTGTCCCATAGAATTTGGGCGAATAATTTTTAAAATGAGGAATCTGTTTTTGGGAAAAAAACATGGAAAATCAACCCATGGGAGAACTTTAGCCCCAGAATTTTCCCTGATTTGTATATCCTATGCGCGAAACCATAACAACATAAAAACCTATGACAAATACATATTACTTAAGCATTCAACATGTGTGTGGAACCATGAGATACATATTCATATTAACCATTAAGCATCTAGTACATGTGCGCAACAAATAGATTAAACCAACACATCATAAAACCAAACACATTAGAACACAAAGATTTATTGTGGTTCACCCCAAAATGGGCTACGTCCACAACGACTGGCTTCTTATATTATTCATTCATAGTCTTCAATACAACCATGTGCGTTTCACTCATACAATATTCTTTAGATAAAACCCAAACTTTCCCATGTCGTTCTATGTTGCAGTGCACACATACCCCTTGATTGATTTTCGACTCAGTGCATACTCAACAACCTAACAACTAATGATGAAAAAATAACCACGAACTCTCCCATAGCATCTCTACTCAAAAATACATTACATATTTATATATTGCTACTAGGGCTTAGCTCGTTACAAAATGGACCAGATGGTATAACTACTACTAACTAACTTCCTTCATCTACGTGTTGGCTCCGGGAAATGCGCTAAATGTCTTGCAAGTGCGCTACCTTTTTTTTGACTTGTCACGTGGTTTTATCCTACGCGATTCACAAAACTTACCCAAAATGTCTTCTTCCAATATGCTCCCAACATTCACTTGTGGCTTGTCCCGAGCCACTTCAGGCTTTCTTCCAGGTCTACATGAACTTATGAAATGTTTCCCTTGTAGTTGTGATATTTTGACTTACTTGTGTTTCCTACTGTGCAATTCCCTCAGTCCTCTCTCCAATAATACTAACTAAAGGTGTTCTTCCTGGGTAGTAACCGATTCAAATAAGCGTGAAACTCCCTCTTAAATTTCTCCTTCAATATGGATAGATGGTATTCTTGTTTCTCAACTATCATAAATGTTGCAATACCTAGGTTCTTAATGCGCACGTTCTCTTCCTTTGTTCTTCGTGTTCATATTCTTCTTTTTTATCCTTTTTTGGTTCTTGTGTCTATTTCTCTGTCGTTTACGACTTCGTTTCCTTCCTGTTCTAGGGAAGTTTTCCAACCTTGGGTCTACCTCTTATTCCCCTGCGAATTTTTCCTGTGTTGCTACTTACTTACCGTGCATCTTCTTTGTGGTTGTTATGGAAGCCCCTACTTTAGGTGATGCCATAACTCTTTCAACCACACCTAAATTTCTCTGCAACACACTTGGATTTCTCTACACCATTAAATATGATTTCCTTTTAACCCCTTTATATGTTATTATACCTTGTCGTAGGATGTTATATTGCTTTGCGTATCCATAATTTCCAATCCCATCTGATTGTACTCTCATTCAATGCTTTCCATACTCAATAATAATTATGTATCACTTGGTGGATTGTACATTCAATTTATCATCCTGTCCCCATCTTCATCGCTAATCTCTTTGAAAACTCAAATGAAAATAACTTCTTTCGCTTCACCCTTCAACCTATTTTATCACTTATTGCCATATGTTACTATTTTTGGGCTTTTCTCTCAAACCTGTTATGCAATCCAATTGTACTCACATTCAACACTTTTCATACTCTGCAATGAATTCGAATTATTTTGCAGATCATGGTCTAGATCTTGCTAGTCTATCACGATCTCATTGTTGCTTTCCATTATTGACTATATGTCTCTGTTACTTCGCCATCATGATCACTCTTTAATTATTATTCCGTCAAGTTTGATCTTTAATGCCTTCAACTGTTGTCTGTGCAGATCTTGAATATTTCCTTCTCTCTTCATAATCTCTTTCTCTTTTATTCATAGTTCGACTTCTTCTTTCTTTGACTACGGAATTTTTCAGTTTACACTTCTAATCTTCAAATTATTTTATTGTTTTTCTTCTTTTTCTTTTTCTTCTTCTTTCTATAATACACTATAGTACAAGTACTATGGTACACATATGACACACTGGAACTAGTGCGTGGAATCCTGTCTGTCCCTATTTATAATTTATCTAACTACCATTAACCATTCCTTCCACAACTTCTCCATTTAGTTTCTTTAACTGAACAACACTTTCCTATGTTACAAACCTTATCACATATTGATCCAGGAGGCTCCCCAAGTCCAGAAAATGATAAAAAAATAAATTTCTCGAAATTGAATGAAACCAACTCCATTGCGACCGTCTCATTGCACTGATTCCAGCCATATATTTACTTTCTCAAACAGGCTCTGTATGCGAGAGTTATCCCACTTTGATCAGATTCTCAAATCAGCAAAAAGTCAATGGTCAAACTCGCAAAAAGTAAATGCTGACGTTAGCATGACATCACCAAGATAACTTCATTATGTTGATGTGGCAGAGACAGGTGGTGACATGTGGCAGCACAACTGATTGGGTAGGTGTGGTAAGCATGGACCAGTTGTTGTGTGACACTTGGTAATCATCATGCAAATGTGGTGGTGCCACATGGCCCAGTCGTGGGATGCCACGTGGCACCCAATCATCAGTTGAGTGGAAGTTTAAAAATTTTGATTGGAGGTCCATGGGTTTTAAACCAATGACCTATGACCGAGCACGAAGCTTTGGGAGAGGTCCATTACCAATGTACCGAGGGAGGAGCTTGTTAACAAAAGCCTTATAAAAATTATATAACATGTGATATATGCCAAATGTGGGCAGAAGGGGGCTAGGGAATATCCCTAGCCCACGGTTTATTGGATACCATGACCACAATACATTGTTGGGTGCCTCCACCATATATCTATGAGTTGATCTCTATGCGCGTAGAGGTGATAAGAGGTGGTTCCATGGAGTGCGCCCCAAAACCAGGAGCCAACACCTTGGATTAGGCATGCGATCGGGGGATTGGTCACATGATATGCGCCATATATCCAGGAGCTAGCGCAAGATTAGGTCTAGCGCTTAGCCCTTTGGGCTGGTGCTTGGCCATATGTACTCCATATGACCACTTAGAGGGGGCGCGCGCCCAGCCTTAGGGGCTACTCTGTGTATTTTTGTTCAGAAGTGGGTTTTGTGCTATAGTTTTTCCCAGAATATGTATTTTTTAGGATGTTTTAGCCATTTGGAGGGGGATTTGATCTCAAAAAGAGGCCATATCTTTAGGGGAAGTTGGGCTTCTCTTGTTGGGCCTAAAAACTATATAAACAAGGCTTTTTGAGCTTGAGGGGTAAAGTTTTAATGCAGGGTTTTTGAGGAGAAGATTGTGTATTTTGCACATTTCTCATGTTTTGAGAGGCATTGGGTTATGTTTTGAGAGGCATCGAGCTATGTTTTGAGAGGACATTGTTGAGGCTTGTATGTATCTGAACAAGGAGGTATTTTATAGAAGATCATAAGTCTTTTTTAAACAACAAAGAGCCAATGTAAACAGAACTTGAGCATTTGAAGAGAAATAAAGAGGTCCTCCACTTGGAAGCGAACCGAAAGACATAGCCAACATTTGACGAACTTCGTTAACAAGTTATTATGTCTACCTCTTTTTCTAGTTTGTTGTTATCTTCTCTTATTTTTCAGCATGGTTTATAATGGTTGAAATCTTTAATCATTAATGAGCATAAAGTAAAAGTCATAATTATTATTCCGCAACAAGTTATAGAGTTTTATGTGTTTCGCATTCTTATTGATCCGATGCATAAAATACATTAAACTTAACTTGCAATTTGTCAGTAAAACCTATCATTTTTGGATCAAGTTTATGGTATCTGAGCATTTGGGTTTGAAGGTTTGACAGAAATTGCAAGCATTGGATGCTCACCAGAGAAAAACTCAGGCGATGAGAAGGCCAACTTGAGGCTCTTAATCTAGAGATTCAAAAGAGACCTCATAAGCAAGAGATGTCTTCACCGAGAAAACTAGGTCCTTTTGAATATGAGGACGATTTCCTTGAGGTATTCCTTTATATACACAAGAGACACTCCTAAAATATATTGGTGGTTTACATTATTATCTCAAGAACACTATTATTATGTTAAATCCTTCTAAATTTGATGAAGTATGTGTACAAGCCATTCACATTGAATAAATTAAAGGGAATGTTCGTGATAGTGTTTCTACAGATACTTGGCAAAGAAAGGATTCAGGGAAAATGAAAGAGAAAGACAAGAAGATGGCCACAACAAGAAAGGAGAATCCTACTTGCAAGAATTGCAAGAAGGTAGGCCATGATGAAGATCATTGTTGGATCTTACATCCTGAGTTGAAGCCAAAGAAGTATGCCAATCAAGGGAGAAAGAATACCATAGCTGCAACAGTTCAAGTGGATCTTGGATCAGACTCCCGTGATGAGACAAAAATTGTAGCTATGGGAATCCGAGGTATAAACTATGTTACAAGTACTAGCTCTTCTAATTCAGATGTTGTAAATGATGAGTGTAAAAGGAGTGATTTTTTCCGCATAAGGGTCATAACAAATAATGTTAAATTTGATACTCTTGTAGACAGTGGATCACAAGTCAATCTAATTAGTGAAGAGGTTATAAATAATTTGGGACTTGAAAATAAGCCACATCCTAGACCATATCCATTCGGATGGATATGTGGTGATAATAATTTGCAAGTAACTAAGCAATGTAAAATTAAGTTTGAAATCACTTCTAATTATATTGATGAAGTAGAGATTGATATAGTGCCATTGGACATATGTGTAATTGTCCCGGGAAGACCATACCTTTATGATAGAAAATCCATATTCTACATGGAGGATAATAAATATTGCTTCAAGAAAGATGGGAAAGAGTACATTGTTCGTGCTCATCACATGAAAAATGACTGATCTTTTACAACTACAGGGAAGTTAAAAAGAATGGTAAATGCAAGAAAAAGTTTAACACTTATGTTTGTAACAAATCAGAAAGTCAGTGATGCTAGACATTAGATGGTTCAGTATGTTTCTAACAATCATGAAGTGTCACCAGAGTTACAGCATGAGGTTCAACTGCATACTTTGATTATTGTTCTTGTTCAGAAGGGGAAGCATGTTTTTTCATTCTCATTCGCATATTCAATATTGTTGTTTAGTTTTATTCTACTCAGTCATGTATGTCTGAAAAACGCGACAAAGAATGTAGATGGTTGTGCAATAAATGAGATGATTACTTTGATAAACAATGCTATATCATATTTTATGTTTGTTGTGATTAGTTAGGTGATCATTGTCCCAAAAGAAAGGATGGATGATACAGGACAAGTGGGGAGGCAATACCCTCACTTATTACTTGAGTAAAAGCAAAATTTTGGTGGTCCAAAAGCTTCCAAGTGGGGAGGAATGATCCAGGAGGCTCTGAGGTCCAGAAAATGCTCAAAAATGAAATTTCTCGAAATTGAATGAAATCAATTCCATTGAGACTGGCTCATCGTGTTGATTCCAGTCATATATTAACTTTCTCAAACGGGCTTAGTATGCGAGAGTTATCACACTCTGATCATATTCTCAAATAGACAAAACGTCAATGGTCAAACTGGCAAAATGTCAATGCTTACGGCAGCCTGACATCACCAAGCTAACTTCATTATGTTGACGTGGCAGAGGCATGTGGTGACATGTGGAAGCACAACTGATTGGGTAGGTGTGGCAAGCATGCACTAGTTGTTGTGTGACACTTGGAAATCATCGGGCAAATTTGGTGGTGCCACATGGCCCAGTCCTGGGTTGCCACGTGGCACCCAATCATCAATTGAAAGGAAGTTTAAAAATTTTGATTGGAGGTCCATGGGTTTTGAACCCATGACCTATGACTGAGCACAAATCTTTGGGAGCAGTCAATTACCCACGCGTTGAGGGAGGATCTTGTTAACACAAGCCTTATAAAAATTACATAAAGTGTGATATATGCCAAATGTGGGCAGAAGGGGGCTGGGGCATAGCCCCAACCCACATATTATTGGATACCATGACCACAATACATTATTGGGCGCCTCCACCATATATCCAGGAGTTGACCTCTACGTGCATGGAGGTGATAAGAGGTGGTTCCATGGAGTTCGCCCCAAAACCAGGAGCCAACACCTTGGATTAGGCGCATGATCAGGGGATTGGTCACATGATATGTGTCATATATCTAGGATCTAGCACAAGTTTAAGGCCAACGCTCAGCCCTTTGGGATGGTGCTTAGCCATATGTACTCCATATGACCACTTAGAGGGGGTGCACGCCCAACGTTAGAGGCTACTCTGTGTATTTTTGTTCAGAACTGGGTTTTGTGCTATAGTTTTTCCAAGAATATGTATTTTTTAGGGGTTTTTGGCCATTTGGAGGGGGATTTGATCCCAAAAAGAGGCCAGATATTCAGGGGAAGTTGGGCTTCTCTTGTTGGGCTTAAAAACTATATAAACAAGGATTTTTGAGATTGAGGGGTAAATTTTTGATGTAAGGTTTTTGAGGACCAGTTTGTGTATTTTTCCCATTTGTCGTGTTTTGAGAGGCATTGGACTATGTTTCGAGATGCATTGAACTATGTTTTGAGAGGATATTGTTGAGGCTTGTATGTATCTAAACAAGGAGGTCTTGTACAATAGATCAGAAGTCTTTTGTAAACAAAAAAGAGATAATGTAAAGAGAAATTGAGAATTTGAGGAGCAATAAAGAGGTCCTCCACTTGGAAGCGGACCTAGAGACGTAGCCAATGTTTGGTGAAATCCATTAACAAGTTCTTGTGTCTACTTCTCTTTCTGGTTTGTTGTTATCTTCTCTTATTTTGCAGCATGGTTTATAATGGTTGAACTCTTTAATCATTAATGAGCATCAAGTAAAATTCATAATTATTATTTCACAACAAGTTATAGAGTTTTATGTGTTTCACATTCTTATCGATCCAATGCATAAAATACATTAAACTTGACTTTCAATTTGCCAGTAAAATATATCATTTTTGGATCACATATGGACCCAACCAGTGCATATGGAACTTGCTTGGGTGCTGAAAAAACTTGATTTCATAAAGTAACACTAAATCTCATATATGAAACTTCTTATTTTTAATGTACATGCTATACCATGCTTTCTCACGTGATTTCTCCACTTGTTCATGGAAACCTATGACAAATTGGTCTTCTTCCAGTTCTACTAGTTTTGACAGTCTCTTCTCCACTGCGCCAGAATATGTAAGCTATGCTAGCACAACAATGCGCAGACTCGGTACTATGAATTCCATAGGAATAACAACTTATTGGTCATACATCAATCTAAATAGAGTTTTTCCTATCAACTTCTTACTTGCAGTCCTATGTGCCCATGACAATATTACAATCCTCAAATCCCAGTCATCTCGACTTACATTGTATACCTTCCTTAATGCATGTTCTAGGATCTTATTGAATTCTTCCACTGTCCCATTTGTCTGAGGATGGTATGATGTGCTCTTTTGATGATGAATCTGAAACTACTTTTTCAAATATGCAATCATCCTATTCAGAAAGTGAGTTCCATGATCACTCATAAGTACTCTTGGGCATCCAAACCTTATAACCACATTTTCAAATAAAAATTGCGTAGTTGTCTCCATTCTACAGTCTCTAACTCATTCTTACTCGGACTATCTAGTTAAGTAGTTTAACACAACAATGATGTATCTATCTCTCAACATCTTAGATGGTGGATTAAGCGGCCCAACAAATTGCACTGCCAATTTTTCAAAAGCTTTTAATGTCACTTGTTGCACTAAGGGTATCTCATCTCTCTTGGAAGGCTTCCCAAGTCTCTGAAAAACATCACAACTCCAACATAATTCCTCAACATCTTTATGAATTGTAGGCCACCATAATTATTCACGCAAAATATTATGAGTTGTTTCTTTTCCTGCATAATGACCTCCTGCAACCACTTCATACACCTCTGACAATATCATATTTCTTTCATGCTTTAATACACATCGCCGCAAAATACCAATTGCACCTGACTTGTACAAATTTCCTAGTATATGTTGATAGTATGTTGGCTTCACTATTATCAGCTTCTTCTATGCCACTGTAAAGTATGGTGGGGCTACTACTCTACTCAAGAACGGAACTTTGTCTGCAAAATAGTCATCAACCATATGAATTGCAAATAAGTGTGCATATGGTAAATTGTCATCCAAATTTCCTTCATATTCATCTAATAATATGTGTGATAAGTGATTCAGTCCCGAGTTAAATTTATTTGGTTTCGCTATCACCTCAAAGTCATATACTTGGAACAACAATAGAAATCTACATATTCTCCCCCCCCAACACTAGCTTGTTAACTAGGTATCTCAGCGCATAGCGATTTGCATACATCTTAAAGTGATATCCCAAAAGATAATCTCTAAAATTTTGCAAGGCATACACCATTTACAAAACCTTCTCATTATGTCATAGTATAGTTCTCTTCTATAGATGATAACTTCATGTTTGCAAATGCAATCATATCGTATAAATATCCTTCTCTAAGTTGTGATAGAACTGCGCCTAATTCTACTGATGACATATCCACATGAATGTTGAACTCCTTCTTCTAGTCTGGGACTATCAAAATCAGAGTTGTAACCAACTTCTTCTTTAATGCATCATGTCTCTTTTGATATGCCTCATTCCACTGAAACTAATTTCTTCTTCAACAACTTCTCCATAGGGGTTGTGATCTGCACATATTCTCTGATGAACTTTCTATAGTATCAAGTATGACCCAATATGGGTCTCACATGTTTTACTGAAGTTGGAGGTGGAAAATCAACAATCACACCTATCTTTGCATGGTCAACTAGCAATCCTTGTTCACAAACCACATGACCCAACAAAATTCCAAAATGCGCACAAAAAATGCATCTTGTCAAATTCAACGAGATATGGTACTACCTACACATATCCAACATTAAGGGAAATGTTTCAACATGATATTTCAACATAATAAGTACCCTCAAAGCATCTAAGTATATTTCCAAAAAATTATGAATGAACTCTTTGAAAGCTATGACAACTACTTTTGAAAATATTGCTCATGCATTCTTCAATCCAAATGGCATAACTGTGTACTAGAAAAAACCCTAATCTATCACTGTAATATCCCCCAGTAGTGCCTGAGTTATATTATGAATTGTAAATCATGTATTGTAGGCTAGTGAGACGAATATTTATAAGCTGGCAGGATTATATGTTTTTTTGGTCGGAGAGCCTAAGTGCCAAAGGCCAAGAGCCTGTTTTTGTATATGTAATATGCAGAACATTAATAAAAATAAAAACATCGCTGCGTGCAGACCGACCACGAAGAAAGAGTGATGGGGAACTAAGATTCCACAATATGGGTAAGGAAAGAGGGGAAGAAAGGTTGTAAAGAGAGGCAAAGTGTTGAGCCTAGGGGTTAATACTAGGGGCTTAAGTCCTTGGGAGTAATAATTTATTATTATTCCAAAAGCTATGTGAGATGTATGTTTTTATCCTAAGTTCTTGGAAGAGGGAACGTGTGAAAAAGGGAACGCATGCTGATGGAGCGCATGCAAACTCAGGGGCGACATTTGTCGGCCCTGGCACATGCAATTTAACCCAAGGATTGAGCAGTGGAGGGGCTTTGTCCTCCATTTTTGCACTCGTCTATTTGAACCATTTTTCTATGCGTCTGATATCTGCGCCTGAGTTCTATAAGCCTCACACAAATCTGAAACCCGAAGCCTGTGATGTCTTCTTGAGAAGCCGATACACCCTATGTCCAACTTGTTGAGTCTGTGTTCGACCTTTGCGTGGATTTCTTGTCAAGCATCTTGCAAATAGGTGTTACCCGAACTGTACTATGTTTTAGTGGCCTATTGTTGTTTACTGTTTCCACACCCCATTTTCTTGTTGCTACTATCACCTGTGAGTTAACCTAAGTTGTTTCCGTTGCTGTCATCCTGAACTTGCAAGAATTGATTTGGAAACTAGTGGAAGAACCAGGTTATCAGGCCCATGGTAGAAGAGACAGGTTGTTAGGCCTATGATCAACTCTCTCTAGGTGAGGGAGTCTACTGGGGAAGTAGTCTTATTCCAGAGAGATTCCAACACCGGCTATGAATATCTGAGAATTCCTGATTTGGCCTCTTGTCGAGGCCCAAAGGGGAGGTGAAGCACTGATGAAATGTACTTGTGAAGGTGTATACTCCCAGGAGGAACAAGCATGTGGGGAATGAGAGTCCATGAGTCGTGGGCATAAGAAGGCTCCTAGAGAAAATCCTTCCAGTTTCTCTATGCAATTTTCCTATAACCTCAGCCTAGTCTAGGATTCCCTTGTTTTGGGTGGAGCTTAGTCCTAAATCGAGGGTGACCCACTACTGAGCGTGATGAGCAGCGTGGTCTAAGGCTAGGAGGTTCGTGGAAGGTCTGCACATGGTTGGTGGAGTTACTAGAGTTTCAAAGATAAGTATATGCATGTGTTTATTTTCAATTAAAGTGCATGTCTATGATGAATTGCAATATTATCATGTATTCCATTGCGATGATGTTTACTGTTGCTCCTATTAATTTTGTATGTTAGCAGTAATTATTTTTTTACTCTGTTAAGCCGTTTAACTTCATTTAAATCCATACTTCATAAGTATGAGAATGTTTTTGCGTAGTAGAATTGCCCAGCAAGTGGAGTGATGGTCAGGGACATTACAATATGGTATCAGAGCCATAGTTTCAACGCTCATCCTAGATGGGTCGGATAAGTGGTATTTGGACGCAAGGTTTCGAGAGGAAATTGTGTTGGGAGGAATAATTTCGAACCTTAGAATGTTTCTGAGTGCCAATGGATTACTTGGCCATGTACGAAGCTCAGGAGAAGTAGCGAAAGAATAAAACTGCAGCCAGTGTGGTATTTAACCACACACAGAGAGAGAACTCAACACTTGGGGTGTTGGAGCCATTGGATCTATTTGGAATAAAGGAAATTTTTTTATGACCATTAGATCTAGAGAAGGTGCCGAGAGGATATTCGAGAAGCCTTTCAAGAGTTTGGTTGTCAGGAAAAGCGGGGTGCGCTAAGACAAAAACCCCCAAAACCCGAAACTTCGATGTCCCGAGAAGATCTACACCGTAGATATGGGAAAAAGATCTCGACCATTGGATCGAGTAGAAGAGAAGAGAGTAACTTCGGGAGTTCTATTGTCGGGATAAGTGGGATGTACTAATGCACAAACTCTCGAAGCCTGAAATTGAGAAATCCCGAAGAGATGAAGTAGTGGGTCAGTTTGACATCACTTGGATGGATGTGGACCCATGGGATTTTTGACATGTGCTAGTGGGCCCTGAAGGAAAAATAGATGTAGTGGGGCCGGATTGTGTCACCTAAGGTAACGTGGACCTTAGTAAGTACACCATGTGTCACCATCATAGTTGGTGACAATTTTAATGTGGGCCCGGTGGCTAGAAAGGTCGGAAGTTCGGAAGTCGGGAGTTGGAGAGGGAAGCGAGTGTCAGAGCCTCTAGGATCGAAATGCCAAAACCAAAACCCTGAAGTTTCGATTAGAGAACCTTGAGATCCAATGCTTGGTCAAGAACCATGGTCGCGTGAGTTTGGAAACTGAGAGAAAAAAGGCTAAGGACTGAGTGCAATACAAATCCGAGCAGATCTTGGAAAATTCATGGAAACTGAACATTTTCTTGAATCAAGTTGTTTATGAATGTTGTGGGATTTGCTAACGAGTAATGACCTAAAAAATTTTGGTTGTCTACACGTCAGGTTTTAATAAGTTTAATGAGTTCTAGAACAATTTAGAGTTGCCACAGAGGGAAAATAAATTGGGAAAACACATAATGCTTCCAGTTCAAAGAACGAAGCTAAAGGGATGGATGTTCATTTGGGATTTGAAGGATCAAAATCCAATGGCCACGGAGAAGAGATATATAAGAAAGGAAACATAAGGAATATCATTGAAGGATTGCAAAAATATGCCCAAACTCGTCGAGCAGATAGCAGAAAGCTCAAAAAATCTCAGAAAAAACAAGGAGAATTCAACATAAAGTTGTTAAAGAGTTTGGAGAGAATAGAAAAGAAGTTGGATAAGGAGATTGACTCAAGCAGAACAGGGAGTCACTAGACTTCCAAGGGAATAAGGTCAAGGAGTGTGGGTAGACACCATCATCATTTCCAAGGTTTCTCCAAGAGAAAGACACACAGTAGTTCAAGCCCATCTCCTACCATAAAGCATAGGAGATCCGGAGTGTATGAATTGAAGGGAGAGATGAACAAGATTAAACCTCCTACATTTGATGGAGAACATCAAAAGGAGGAAGATGTCGAAACATGGTTTCTTGGTATGAGGAAATACTTCCAAATATAGAATTATTCCTCTCATGCGTAAGGAAGAATATTTAGAGAGAAAGACATCACTTGGAAATAATTCAATAAGTATTTAGAGAAGAAGTATTTGACTAAGAGATATTATGATGGAAAGATGAAGGAGTTCTTTAAACTCAAGCTAGGCAACATGACCATGGATGAGTATGAACGTAGGTTTTTGGAATTTCTAAAGTATGTTCCGTTCATCAAAGAAGAAAATGTCAAGATTCAAAGGTATCTGAGTGGAATGCCACCTTCCATCAGTGACAAGATCGAGTATGATGACCCTAATACAATGGAAGAAACTATAAGAAGAGAAAAATTTGTATATGAGAAGCAAAGAGAAAATCCTACCTTTCTGAAGGCTTGGGATGAGCAGAAGAAGCTCAAGAAATAATAGAGACAGAAAGGAAACAAACCTCCCTTTTTTAGAAATAGTCCTCAAGGACAACCATCGTTTAGAGAGCCGAGAATGGATGAAGTAGGGGAACAAAGTCCAAGACAGACGCCCATCCAGTGTTGGGGATTTTAGGGAAACCATAAGTACAGAGATTTTCCCCATAAAAATGGAAAAGTGAGAGTTGTCCATAATGTTCAACAAGATGAAATAGTGGGGGACATGGGCAGTAGAATGTCAAGGATCTATGCAGCCATGGACAACAAGCAAGCTGAATTTCAGTAACACATGATTGAAGTAGAAGGTATGATCAACAACCAACCATTTATTATTTTAATTTATTCAGGGGCTAGCCATAGTTATGTAGATCCTAGAGTGGTGGAAAGTTTTCATTTTTCGAGAAGAAAACATGAAAATTATTGGTTAGTGCAGTTGGCTACAGGAACCAAGAGAAAAGTCATTGAGTTAGTTAAGTCTTGTCTAATGGATATGAAGGGACTGAGCACAAAGGATGAATTGAATGTTCTACCTTTAGGGTTTTATGAATATCTAATTGGGATGGATTGGTTGGACCAACACCATTCCATCTTGGACTGTCGTAACAAGGCATTCACTTGCTTGGATGAGGAAGGGGATCAGAAAACAGTACAAGGAATTTCCAGAGTTGTTGCTATCAGAGAAATCTCAGCAATACATTTGAAGAAGTGCTACAGAAAAGGATGTCAATTATTTGCAGCTCATGTGGAGGAAACACATAAGGATAATGTGTCAAGTATTGGAGATCATGTGGTGCTAAAGGTGTTTGAAGATGTATTTCAAGAGGTAATCGGGTTACCCCCGAAGAGAGATATTGATTTCTCTGTAAATTTGATGCCTGGAGCAGCTCCGGTGTCAAAACATCCTTACTGAATGAGTAAGCCAGAGATGAAAGAGTTGCAATTACAACTTGAAGAGCTTATGAAGAAGGGGTACATACGCCCAAGTGTGTCACCTTGGGGAGCCCCGGTCCTTTTCGTGAAGAAGAAGGAATGGACGCTGATATTGTGTATTGACTTCAAACAATTGAACAAAGTGTCTGTAAATATTGTGTATCGACTTCAAACAATTGAACAAAGTATCCTTTGTCGAGGATTGATGACCTCTTCGATCAGTTGAAGGATGTGAATATATTTTCGAAGAGAGACCTTCGGTAGAGATATCACCAAGTAAGGATAATGGATGAAGACATCAGAAAGACTACCTTTATAACAAGTTATGGTCATTACGAGTTCACGGTGGTTCCATTTGGGTTGTCGAATGCACCAATTGTTTTTATGTGTCTCATGAATGGTGTATTCAGGGACTATCTAGACAAGTTTGTCATAGTCTTCCTAGATGACATTATGGTGTATTCCAAGTTGGAGGAAGAGCATGAGAAGCATATGAGGATGGTGTTGCAGTTTCTAAGAGAGCACCAATTGTATGCCAAATTGAGCAAGTGCTCGTTTTATCAGGAGAAAATCCATTACTTGGGACATATTATCTCGAATGATGGGATAGTTGTAGATCCTGAGAATATTGAGGCCATTAGAGGATGGTCAGTGCCAAAGAATGTGACATAAGTTAGATCCTTCATGGGATTAGATGGTTATTATAGAAGGTTTATTGGATGGTTCTCGAGAATAGCTCACCCTATCACTTCCTTGCAAAGGAAGGAGAAGAAGTGTCAGTGGACAAAGGATTGTGAGAAAATCTTTCGGCAATTGAAGAATCTATTAACCAGTGCTCCAATCTTGAGAATTGTAGATCCAAACGAATATTTGATGGTGTGCACTATTGCATGAAAAGAAGGACTGGGAGGATTCCTCAGTCAGAAGGGGTTAGTAATTTGTTATGAATCCATAAAGTTGAAAGAGCATGAAAGGAACTATGCCACTCATGATTTGGAGTTGGCAGCCATAGTACACGCTCTAAAGAAGTGGAGGCATTACCTCATGGGAAGGAGGTTCTAACTGAGAACAGACCATAATGGTCTGAAGTATCTGTTTGATTAGCCAACCTTGAATGCTAAGCAAGGTAGTTGGCTAGAGTTTCTGTGTGAGTAGGATTTTGATATCAATCATATCAAAGGGAAGGAGAATATAGTAGTTGATGCACTTAGCAGTAGAGTACATGAATTACATGCTACAACCATTATCACATACCAAACTGATATAAAGGGTAGAATTTTGGAAGATGCAAATGTAGATTTGCAGTACATGGAGCCGGTAGCACAACTATAACAAGGTGAGATGGCACAGAAAGTGGAGATATATAAATTTCAAACTGATGGAACACTTCTGAACGAAAACAAAATTTATGTACCTAATGTCCAGGACTTGAAATGTATGATTTTACATGAAATGCATAATGTGCCTTATCCAGGGCACCCTGGATATCAAAAAATTGTGGCAGGAGTCAAGAGCCATTAATTTTGGCTAGGTATGAAGAAAGAGATTGTTGGATACATCGCTAGATGTATGGAGTGCCAGAAGGTTAAAACTGAGCATAGGCACCCAGCAGGGTTGTTACAACATTTACCCATTCCTAAGTGGAAGTGGGAAGTGGTGACAATGGACTTCATCACATGATTTCCCAGAACAGGAAAACAACATGATTCAATTATGGTGGTGGTGGAAAAGATGCCCATTTCATTCCAGTAAAGACTACTCATAAGGCAGTGGATGTTGCCGACATATTTGTGAAGGAAATAACATGATTCCATGAAATCCCTAAGACAATTGTGCCTAATAGAGACCCGAAATTTACCTCAAATTTATCAAAGAGGTTGTTCAAAGGATTCAAAATGAATATGAACTTTATCATAGCTTATGATCCTGAGTCTGATGGACAAACAAAAAGGGTGAACAGAGTAATAGAAGACATACTGAGGATGTATGTGATGGACAAACCATCGAAATGGGAAGACTACCTGCATTCGGTAGAATTCACCTACAACAATAGGTATCAAGCATCCTTGAAGATGAGCCCATTTGAATCACTTTATGGAAAAAAGTACAATACTCCAGTAAGTTGGGATAATCCAGCTGACAGGGCAGTAGTTGGGCCAGAGTTGCTCAAGGAAATGGAAGAACAAATGCTAAAAATTAAGTAGAATTTAAAGGTTGCCCAAGATAGGAAGAAAACTTATGTTGATAAGAATAGAATCCACAGAGAGTTTAAAGTGGGCGATCATGTTTTCCCGAAATTAAAAGCCAATAGAAGTTCCCTGAAGTTGGGAAACTGCACCAAGTTGGCAGCCAGATTTTGTGGGCCAATTGAAATCCTAGAAAGGATTGGGCCTGTTGCATATATGATTGCATTACCTGCATCCATGAATGTACATAATGTGTTTCATGTTCCATTTATTAAGAAATATATACCTGATGCTAATCATGTAATTTATTGGAATATGATTTAGGTGGAACAAAAAGGTGTCCTGCAAGTGCATCCTATGCACATATTGGACCGGAAAAACAAATAGCTCCAGAATCAAGCCATAGGTCTTGTAAAGGTTTAGTGGACCTAGTACAGTCTTGAGGATGCGACTTGGGAACATGATGATGCTATGCAGGCGGAATATCCACATCTTTTTGAAAATTTTGAAAATCTTGTTGATGTTGTATAAAGAGTTGCACTGAGGACAATGCAAAAATAAGGGGAGGGGATTGTAATATTCCTCGGTAGTGCCCCAGTTATATTATGAATTGTAAATCATCTATTGTAGGCTGGTGAGCTAAATATTGATAAGATGGTAGGCTTATATTTTTATTAGGCCGGAGAGCCTAAGTGTCAAAGGCCAGGAGCCTGTTTTTATATATGTAATATGCAGAACATTAATAAAAATAAAAACATCACTGCGTGCAAACCGACCACGAAGAAAGAGGGATGGGGGAATAAGTTTCCACAACATGTGTAAGGAAAAAGGGGCTGAAAGTTTGGAAAGAGAGGCTAATTTTTGAGCCTAGGGGCTTAAGTTCTCGGGAATAATAATTTATTATTATTCCAAAAGCTATGTGAAAGGTATGTTTTTATCCTAAGTTCCTGGAAGGGGTACGTGTGAAAAATGGAATGCATGATGATGGAGTGCATGCAACCTCATGGGCGACATGTGTCAGCCTTGGCACATGCAATTTAACCCAAGGATTGAGAAGTGGAGTGGGTTCGTCCTCCATTCTGGTGCTCGTTTGTCTGAACCATGTTGTTATGCGTATGATCTCTACGTCTGAGTTCTGAAGCCTCACACAGCTCTGAAACCCAAAGCCTGTGATGTTTTCTTGAGAATATGATACACCCTATGTCCGAAATATTGAGTTTGTGTTCGACCTTTGCATGAATTGCTTGTCATGCATCCTGCAAATGGGTGTTACCCGAATCGTGCTATGTTTTAGTGGCCTATTGTTGTTTTCTATTTCGACACCCCGTTTTCCTATTTCTGCTGTCACCTGTGAGTTAACCCAAGCTATTGTCATTGTTTTCATCTTGAACTTGTGGAAATTGATTCATAAAATGGTGGAGGAACCAGGTTGTCAGGCCCGTGGTAGAAGAGGTCAGTTTTCAGGCCTGTGAGAAACTCTCTCCAGGTGAGGGAGTCTACTGGGGAAGTAGTGTTCTTCCAGAGAGAGTCTAGGACCAGCTATAGAGCTCTGAGAATTCTTGATCTGTCCTATTGCCAAGGCCCAAAGGGGAGGTGAAGAACTGATGGACTGTGCTTGTGAAGGTGTATACTCCCGAGCGGAATAGGCATGTGGGGAATGAGAGTCCATGACTAGTGCGTGTAAGAAGCCCCCTCGAGAGAATCCTTCTGGTTTCTCTGTGTAGTTTTTTTGTAACCTCATCCTAGTCTAGGATTCCCTTTCCTTGGGTGGAGCTTAGTCCCAGCTCGGGGGTGACCCAATGTTGAGCATGATGAGCAGCATGGTCTAAGGTTGGGAGGTTCATGGAAGGTCTACATGCGGTTGGTGGAGTTATTATAGTTTCAAAGATAAGTATATGCATGTGTTTATTTTCAATTAAAATGCATGTCTGTGATGAATTACAATATTATCATGTATTTTGTTGCGATGATGTTTACTATTGCTCCTATTAATTATGTATGTTAGCAGTAATTATCTGTTTACTTTGTTAATCCATTTAACTTCATTTAAATGCATACTACATAAGTATGAGAATGTTTCCATGTAGTATCGTTGCCCGACAAGAGGAGTGATGGTCAGGGTCATTACAATCACAAAACTGGTCTTATGTTTGTCTTCCTGTGAAATATTGATATGGATACACTAGTACATATTGTAAATATTTCGACGTTCTATTTGTGACGTTATGGACAAAATTGGCCATACTGTCGAAAAATAGAGGAAATTTTAAATATTGTTTTCCATATTGCCCGATAACGTCACTATTGCCATGTTGACATCTCTCTTGCCATGTCGTCGTCTCTCTTTTCACCTTATCGTCTCTCTTGCCATGTTTTCCACATAGTCGTCTCACTTGCCATGTTTGTGACATAGTTTTCTCTCTTTCCACGTTTGTGAAGATAGTTGTCACAGTTGCGATGTTTTGGAAACTAGGTTTTCCCCCTCCAACGGTCACCTAGTATTTTGACCAAGTCAACTTTGATTTGGTCAACGATCGTCGAAATTGTGATGTTATAAAATCTATAAATATATTTCATTTTACGAATGTTGCGACAAGTTTTCTATAATAATGACACTTCAAAAAGGGTTTGTGGGTCTTCTTGGCTAGATTACAACTACTAAAAGATATTGTACTGGGTCTCTTCTCGTTTCGTTTTAATTTTTTGATCGATCGAATTTTAAAGGAAACAACTATTAAAAGACATTGTACTAGGGCTAGAGTACATGATGGGCAACATTGACCTGTGAATGGGGACAACGTTGAAATTTTTTCAAAATGTTTATGTATAAAATCATACATCCTTGAGTCTTGAAACCCTCCCATATCGTCAAGTCATGTGTCTAGTCTAACCATGTCAAATTTCGATGCATACAGGAACATATTGAAGAAATTTCAATGTTGGCCTCATTCACTGCTCACTATGCGGGGTCGGTGCATGACATTTTTGGTGGTTGAATTGGAAGTTCCATTACATTTCAAGAGAGTTCCAATAGAGATTCTACAGTTGGAAACAATGACATTTGAAAATAAGACACCCATTATGAACATTGTTGCAAACATGGATGATCTTAAAGATTATGTGGTCGACACATCATACAACCTTGACTCTTGAAACCCTCCCATACCGTCAAGGCATGTGTCTAGTCTAACCATGTCAAATTTTGATACATACATGCACATATTGAAGAAATTTCAATGGTGGTCCCATTCACTAGTGCTCACTATGTGAGGTTTGTGCATGACATTTGTGGTGGTTGAATTGGAATTTCCATGACATTTCAAGAGAGTTCCAACAAATATTCCATAGATGGAAAGAATGACATTTGAAAAATATGAGACGCCCCATTATGATTTCTTTTGCAAACATGGACGATATCAAAGATTATGTGGTCGGGACATCAAACATCCTTGAGTCTTGAAACCCTCCCATACCGTCAAGGCATGTGTTTAGTCTAACCATGTCAAATTTCGATGCATACAGGCACATACTGAATAAATTTCAACGTTGGCCCCATTCACTGCTCACTATGTGGGGTTTCTGCATGACATTTTTGGTGGTTGAATTGGAAGTTCCATGACATTTCAAGAGAGTTCCAACAAATATTATACGGATGGAAACAACAACATTTGACAAATATGAGACGCCCCATTATGAATGTTGTTGCAAACATGGATGATCTCAAAGATTATGTGACCGAGACATCAGACATATTCCTTGAGTCTTGAAACCCTCCCATACCTTCAAGGTATGTGTCTAGTCTAACCATGTCGAATTTCGACGCATACATGCATAGTTTGAAGAAATTTCAACGTTGTCCCCGTTCACTGCTCATTATGCGGGGTCGGTGGAAGAAATTTCACTATGCTCATTCAACTTCAAGGCAAGCCCCATTCACTATGCTCACTATGAGACATCCATTATAATGAACGTTTATTCAAACATGGACGATCTCAAATATTATGTGGGGACATAGAAAATCCTTAAGTATCGAAACCCTCCCATACCTTCAAGGCAACTATCTAGTTTAACCATGTCAAATTTTGATGCATAAGGGAATAGATTGAAAACATTTCAACGTTGGCCCCATTCATTGTTCACTATGTGGGGTCGGTATAATAAATTTTTCATGGGTGTATTTGAAGTTCCATGACAAATTTCAAGATAGTTCCAACAACGATTCTATAGAAGGGAATGACGAATGATGACAATGAGAGGTGCAACATGATGAACATTGATGCAAATGTGGACGATATCAAAGATTATGTGGGGACATAATACATCCTTGAGTATTCAAACCCTCCCATACCGTCAATCCATTTTTCTAGTCTTACCATGTCGAATTTCGATGCATACATGCATAGTTTGAAGAAATTTCAACATTTTCCCCATTCACTGCTCACTATGCGGGGTCGATGCAAGATGACATTTGTGGTGGGTGAATGACAACACTAATAAAAATGATGTGCTAATGACATCATCCGCTGAAGAATCTATGAGTGAAGATGATGAGATGATGAGATCGTTCTCACCAACATATGTCCACTTAGTCGCAATGACACATCTTTGATATCCTCCAACATTAAAGAAATCCCCACATCAGCAGGGAGTTTAAACATTTTCAATAAGTGTGAGTCATTCATGCATTCTCCTACCTCATGGAAATTCTCTTGTGATCATTCTCACCATTATTCACATAACCCCCACACTATATTCCCCTTAGTTACTCAATAATCCAAATTTAGAAATGACCAAAACTAATGCAACAATGATGGAATAACAAACCTTGGAAGAGATATAGATGGTTGTAGATAATCATAGAGGCAAGGAAAATTATAAAACCTTTAACCTCATGCCCATGAAATAGTTTATTATTAATTATTTAAGAGCTAAGGCAATACTCCACTAGGTTTCCCATAAAGCAATCAATGGATCAAGGACTATTTCAGCCTACATGAGGGCACTGAAAAGGAAGGAGATGCTTGAGGGATTGTTGAGTAGAGAAAGGAAACAATTTTCCCTTGTGTTGTGTATGGAATGGAAGATATATTTTCCCTTATACTCAGATATCACTTACAGACCCACTCTATATATCGTCTCATCTCGTCCTCATTTCATTTTAATTTTCTGATTGGTCAAATTTTAAAGGAAACAACTATTAAAAAACATTGTACTAGGGCTAGAGTACATGATGGACAATGGTGACCTGTGAATGGGGCCAGCGTTGGAATTTTTTCAATTTTTTTTTGTATGAAATCATACATCATTGAGTCTTTAAACCCTCCCATACTGTCAAGGCATGTGTCTAGTCTAACCATGTTAAATTTTGATGCATACAGGTACATATTGAAGAAATTTCAAGATTGGCCCCATTCACTGCTCACTATGCGGGGTCGGTTCATGACATTTTTGGTGGTTCAATTGGAAGTTCCATGACATTTCAAGAGAGTTCCAACAAACATTCTACAAATGGAAACAACGACATTTGACAATGAGACACCCATTATGAACATTGTTTCAAAAATGGAGGATCTCAAAGATTATGTGGTCAGGACATCATATCCTTGACTCTTGAAACCCTCCCATACCATCAAGGTATGTGTCTAGTCTAACAATGCCTAAATTCGACGCATACATGCACAGTTTGAAGAAATTTCAACATTGGCCCCATTCACTGCTCACTATGCAGGGTCGGTGCAAGATGACATTGGTGGGAAAATTGAAGCTTCTGTGACATCAACTCGACTTGGTAATTCAATAATCAAACCCTCCTTAAGTATTATGTGGTGACATCAAACATCCTTAAGTATCGAAACCCTCCCATACCTTAACCCCATGCCTTTAGAAAAATTATAAAACCTTTAACCAAGAATCTAGTCAGTGATAGTTGGAAGAAATTAGAGTGGCGTTGTGATGATCCAACACAATAAAAAAGTGTACCTAATTACAAATTGAAAGAATGTTTCCACCAAACTACTCATCCACAAGAGAAATTTGTTGTTGACTTTCTCATCCAATGGAGGAGGGAAAGAAGACATATCCTTGTGATATTGTGCACCCACTAGAAGAGTAGTACCATGACATATCAAAGATGATACCCATTATGCCCATTATGAACGTTGTTGAAAACATGGGCGATATAAAATATTATGTGGTCGTGACATCATAAATCCTCGAGTCTTGAAACCCTCCCATACCATCAAGGCATGTATCTAGTCTAACCATGTCAAATTTCAATGCATACAGGCACATATTGAAGAAATTTCAATGTTGGCCCCATTCACTAGTGCTCACTATGTGAGGTCGGTGCATGACATTTGTGGTGGTTGAATTGGAAGTTCCATGACATTTCAAGAGAGTTCCAACAAAGATTCTACGGATGGAAACAATGACATTTGACAAATATGAGACACCCCATTATGAACGTTGTTGCAAACATGGATGATGTCAAATATTATGTGGTCAGGACATCAATCATCCTTGACTCTTGAAACCCTCTCATACCTTCAAGGCATGTGTCTAGTCTAACCATGTCAAATTCCAATTCATACAGGCACATATTAAAGAAATTTCAATGTTGGCCCCATTCAATAGTGCTCACATGGACGATCATGTAATAAATATAACATCTATAACTAGGTATGGGGAAGGTTGACTTAAGAATATTGCAAAATATTATCAATTAGATTACATGTAATTCTTCGTTTTAAATTATGAAGAATATTAATGCACTAATATCAAGTAGGATTCCTTAAATGCATTCATTTTTGAAACAAATTTCCAACAACTTTTCTCGTGCCTCGATCTAAGTTTTGAGTGAATAGTCACAACAATTACAAGTTGCAATTTCCACTCTTTACTGCTACATAATTCACTTTTATCACTTTCGAAGAAAATATAGTGCCAAGATCAAAATTTTGGTTCGACATATATCTTTTTCTTCTAAATATCTTTCCAACAACTATTTGTTTTCTCCAATATGAGCTCTGAAATGAAAGATATGGTGGAACAACAGTGAAGGAATATTCATTGGCACATGCAACATAGTAGCAATGCTGAACAATCATCCGATCATTTCTTAATTAGATCTTCGTCGTTGATATGTCTTAATGGATTCATCATGGATCGAAGTCATGTCTCTTCTTCATACCTTTCATGAACCCACTACCAACACTTAGTTTTTTTTTTTTCCTTCATGGACTCATAAACTTGTAACCTTCCTTTCACAAATCCATCCAAGAGGTCCCAACACTAAGCCATTTTTCCATCTTCGTGGGCTCGTGGACTCACATACTCATAATCTTGTATCCTTCTTTTCATAAGTTCGTCCAAGAAGTCTCAACACTTAACCATTTTTCCACTTCTTCGCAGACTCGCGGACTCACTTAGTCATAATCTTGTAACTTCCTTTGAAAAGTTTGTCCGAGAAGTCTCAACACTTAACCATTTTTCAACTTATTCCTGGAGTTGCGGATTAACACTTAAAAAAATTTCAATATCTTACCGCAATTTTGTGGGACTGATAGTTGGTCTACCATATGGATCCACATCACATGCCAACTTTCATATTGTCCAACATGTACCTGCCACTGTGGTAGCACACACAACAACAAATCCCTGTGATTTGTTCCCTTTTTTGCTTCCAAAGATTATTTTAGTGTATTTTTCTCCAAATTTTTGAAAAAGTCAACGCTATTTATCAGGATGGCGCTATTTCTGGCATTTTTTGCATCGACCAAAACATGTAGGAACTAAATAAGGAGCTAATAGCTCCTGATTTAGGGTCGAAAATAGCGCCAGATTTAGTGCCAGATTTAGCACCTAATTTAACACTGAAAATAGTGTCAGATTTAGCACCAAATGCGCCTAAATGGTTAATTAGTTGAGGTGTTGGGGGTTAAGTGGATAAGGGCTTTGAGTATTATGGGATTTAGGGATTTGGGGTACATGGATTAAGGGTTAAGGGATTTTAGGGTTTTAGGGATTAAGGGTCAAGAGCTAAGGGATTTGGCGCTTACGGGTTAGGTAGTTTAATGTTTAGTATCTTAGGGATTATGGGCTAGGGGATGAATTTTTAAGTGCTTAGGGAATAAGGGTTTATGGATTAAGGTATTAGGGATTAGGGTTTAAGTGTTGAAGGGTCGATGGCTTAGGGGTTAGGGGATTTAGGAATTTTGTGTTAAGAGATTAGTGATTAACTAAGGTTGAGGGATTAAGGGTTTAGGGATTAGGGATTAAGGATTTAAGGGTCAATGGATTAGGGGTTAGGGGTTAGGGGATTTAGGGATTTTTCAAAACTCTCTTGAAATTTCATGGGACATATTCCAACACACCCATCCACCAATGCCTCACAGTGAGCAATGAATGGGGCCAACGTTGAAATTTCTTCAAACTATTCTTGTATGCATTGAAATTTTACATGGTTATACTAGGCACATGCCTTGATGGTATGCGAGGGTTTCAAGATTCAAGGATGCTTGATGTCCTCGCATAATATTTGAGATCATCCATGTTTGCATCAACGTTCATCATGCAGTCTCATTGTAATCATTCGTCATTCACATCTATGGAATGTTTTTTGAAACTCTCTTGAAATTTCATGGAACATCTTCCAACACTCCCATCACCAATGTCATCCACCAATGCCACACGATGAGCATTGAATGGGGCCAATGTTGAATTTTTTTCAAACTGTTCATGCATGCATCGATATTTGACATGGTTAGACTAGACACATGACTTAATGGTATGTGAGGGTTGAAACTCTCTCGATTTCATGGAACATATTCAAACAACACACCCATCACCAAAGTCATCCGTCAATGTGGCACGATGACCAATGAATGGGGTGGATGTTGAAATTTATTCAAACTGTGCCTGTATGCGTCGAAATTTGACATGGTTAGAGTAGACACATGTCGTGATAGTATGCGAGGGTTTCAAGACTCAAGGATTCCTGATGTCCTCACATAATCTTTGAGATCATCCATGTTTGCATCAATTTTCATCATGTCGTCTCATTGTCATCATTCGTCATTCCCATCTATAGAATATTTGTTGAAACTCTCTTGAAATGTCATGGAATGTCTTCCAACATGCCCATCACTAATGTCATCCACTGACACCGCATGGTGAGTAGTGTTTGGTGCCAACATTGAAATTTATTCAAACAGTGCATGTATGCATCGAAATTTAACATGGTTAGACAAGACACATTGTAACATCCCCGACCATCACTCCGCTTGTTGGGAAATGCTACTACGCGGAAACATTCTTATACTTCTGTAGTATGAATTTAAATGAAGTTAAATGGATTAACACAGTAAACAAATAATCACTGCTAACATTCAGAATTAATAGGAGCAACAGTAAACATCATCGCAACAAAATACATGATAATATTGCAATTCATCACAGACATGCATTTTAATTAAAAATAAACACATGCATATACTTATCTTTGAAACTATAGTAAATCCACCAACCGAATCCAGACCTTCCACAAACCTCCCAGCCTTAGACCATGTTGCTCATCACGCTCAGCAGTGGGTCACCCACGAGCTGGGACTAAGCTCCACCCAAGGCAAGGGAATCCTAGACTAGTATGAGGTTATAGGAAAACTGCACAGAGCAACTAGAAGGATTCTCTCCAGGAGCCTTCTTACGCCCACTACTCACAGACTCTCATTCCCCACATGCTTTTTCCTCCCAGGAGTATACACCTTCACAAGCACAGTCCATCAGTTCTTCACCTCCCCTCTGGGCCTCGACAACATGTCGAATCAGGAATTCTCAAAGCTCTATAGATGGTGTTGGATGCTCTCTGGAAGAAAAATACTTCCCCAATAGACTCCCTCACCTAGAGAGAGTTTCTCATGGGCCTAACAACCTACCTCTTCTACCATGGGCCTGAAAACCCGGTTCTTCCACCAGTTTCTGAATCAATTCTCGCAAGTTTATTATGAAAACAACGACAACAGCTTGGGTTAACTCACAGGTGACAACAACAATAGTAAAACACGGTGTGGAAATAGGAAATGACAACAGTCCACTAAAACATAACACGATTTGGGTAACACCCGTTTGCAGGATGCATGACAAGAAATTCATGCAGAGGTTGAACACAGACTCGACGGTTCAGACCGAGGGTGTATCAGCCTCTCAAGAATACATCACGTCTTTGGGTTTGAGAGTCATGTGAGGCTTACATAACTCAGGTGCAGAGATCCCTCGGTTGAGATAGTGGTCGACGGAATGGATGAACAACCCCCATCTCTGCTCAATTCTTATGTTAAATTGCATGTGCCTAGGCCGACACATGTTTCCCATGAGGTTGCATGTGCTCCATCAGCATGCATTCCCTTTTTCACAAGTTCCCCCTTCTAGGAACTTAGGATAAAAGACATACATTTCACATAGCTTTTGGAATAATAATAAATTAATATTCCTAAGGACTTAATCCCCTAGGCTTAGCCCCTAGGCTCAACATTTAGCCTCTCTTTCCAACCTTTCATCCCCTTTTCCCTTACCCACCTTCTGGAAGCTTAGTCCCCCATCACTCTTTCTTCATGGTCAGTCTTCACACAACGATGTTTTTATTTTTATTAATGTTCTGCATATTACATATACAAAAACAAGCCCCTGGCCTTTGACACTTAGGCACTTCATCCTAATAAACATATAAGCCTACCATCTTATCAATATTCAGCTCAACATCCTACAATACATGATTTACAATTCATAATATAACTGGGGCACTACCGAGGGATATTAGAATCCCCTCCCCTTATTTTCGCACTGTCCTCAGTGCAACTCTTTATAAAACATCAACAAGATTTTCAAAATTTTCAAAAACATGCGAATATTCCACCCGCATAGCATCTTCATGTTCCCAAGTTGTGTCCTCAGGACCATACCAGGTCCACTGAAACTTTACAATCCTTATGTCTCGATTCCAGAGCTATTTGTTTTTCCAGTCCAATATGCGCACAAGATGCACTTGCAGGACACCTTCTTGTTCCACCTGAATCACATTCCATTCAATTACATGATTAGCATTAGGTATATATTTCTTAAGAAATGAAACATGAAACACATTATGTACATTCATGGATGCAGGTAATGCAAGCATGCATGCAACTGGCCCAATCCTTTCTAGGATTTCAAATGGCCCACAAAATCTAGCAGCCAACTTGGCATAGTTTCCCGGCTTTAGGGAACTTCTATTGGCTTTTACTTTCAGAAAAAAATGATCACCCACTTTAAAATCTCTGTGGATTTTGTTCTTATCATCATAATGTTTCGTCTTGTCTTGGGTAGCCTTTAAATTCTGCTTAATTTTTAGCATTTGTTCTTCCATTCCCTTGAGCAACTCTGGCCCAACTACTGCCCTGTCAGCTGGATTATCCTAGCTTACTGGAGTATTACACTTTCTTCCATAACATGTTTCAAATGGGATCATCTTCAATGATGCTAAATACCCATTGTTGTAGGTGAATTCTACCAAATGCACATAGTCTTCCCATTTCGATGGTTTGTTCATCGCATACATCCTTAGTATGTCTTCTATTACTCTGTTCACCCTCTCTTTCTATCCATCATACTCAGGATGATAAGTTTTTCTAAAGTTCATATTCGTTCTGAATCCTTTGAACAACCCCTTCCAGAAATTTGAGGTAAATTTCAGGTCTCTGTCAGACACAATTGTCTTAGGGATTCCGTGCAATCGTGTTATTTCCTTCAAAAATATGTCGGCAACATCCGTTGCCTTTTGAGTAGTCTTTAGCAGAATGAAATGGGCAGCTTTCGTAAGCTTGTCCACCACCACCATAATTGAATCATGTTGCTTGCCTGTTTTGGTCAATCCTGTGATGAAGTCCATTGTCATCACTTCCCACTTCCACTCAAGAATGGGTAAAGGTTGCAGCAACCCTGCTGGGTGCCTATGCTCAGCTTTAACCTTCTGGCACTCCATAAATCTAGCGATGTATCCAACAATCTCTTTCTTCATACCTGGACAAAATAATGGATCTTGATAGCTGCCATGGTTTTTTGATATCCAGGGTGCCCTCCATAAGGCAAATTATGCATTTCATGTAAAATCATACGTTTCAAGTCATGGACATTAGGTACATAATTTTTTTTTTTGTAGAGAAGTGTTCCATCAGTTTCCAATTTATATATCTCCACTTTATGTGGCATCTCACCTTGTTGTATCTTTTCTCCCAGCTCCATGTACTGCAAATCTGCATTTGCATTTTCAAAAATTCCGCCCTTTATATTAGTTTGGTATGTGCTAATGGCTGTAACATGTAATTTGTGTACTCTCTTGCTGAGTGCATCAACCACTTTATTCTCCTTCCCTTTGATATGCTTGATATCAAAATCATACTCACACAGAAACTCTAGCCACCTACTCTACCTAACATTCAAGGTTGGTTGATCAAACAAATACTTCATACCATTATGGTTTGTTCCCATTTTGAACCTCCTTCCCATGAGGTAATGCCTCCACTTCTTTAGAGCATGTACTATGGCTGCCAACTCCAAATCATGAGTGGCATAGTTCCTTTCATCCTCTTTCAACTTTCTGGATTCATAACAAATTACTAACCCATTCTGACTAAGGACTCCTCCCAGTCCTTCTTTGCACACATCAATGCACACCATGAAATCTTTGTTTGGATCTGTAATCCTCAATATTGGAGCACTGGTTAACAGTTGCTTCAATTGATGAAAGCTTTTATCACAATCCTCTGTCCACTGAAACTTCTTCTCCTTCTTTTGCAAGGAAGGGATAAGGTGAGCTATCCTCAAGAACCCTGCGATAAACCTTCTATAATAACCAGATAATCCCATGAAGGATCTAACTTCTGTCATGTTCTTTGGCATTGACCATACTCTAATGGCCTCAATCTTATCAGGATCTACAACTATCCCATCCTTCGAGATGATACGTCCCAAGTAATGGATCTGCTCCTGATAAAACGAGCACTTGCTCAACTTGGCATATAGTTGGTGCTCTTTTAGCACCTGCAACACCATCCTTAGATGTTTCTCATGCTCTTCCTTCGACTTGGAATACACCAGAATGTCATACAAGAAGACTATGACAAAATTGTCTAGATAGTCCCTGAATACACCATTCATCAGACACATAAAAAAAGAGGGTGCGTTCGAAAACCCAAACAACACCACTGTGAACTCGTAATGACCATACCTTGTTCCAAAGGTGGTATTGCTGATGTCTTCATCCTTTATCCTTACCTAGTGATATCCTGACTGGAGGTCTATCTTCTAAAATATATTTGCATCCTTCAATTGATCGAATAGATCATCAATCCTCAACAAAAGATACTTTTTCTTTACAGTCACTTTGTTCAATTGTCTAAAGTCGATACAAAATCTTAGCGTCCCATCCTTATTCTTCACGAACAGGACCGGGGCTCCCCAAGGTGACACACTTGGGTGTATGTACCCAGTCTTCAGAAGCTCTTCAATTTGCAATTGCATCTCTTTCATCTCTGGCGTACTCATTCAGTAAGGAGCTTTCGACACTGGAGCTACTCCAGGCATCAAATTTACAGAGAAATCAATATCTCTCTTCGGGGGTAACCTGGGTACCTCTTGAAATACATATTCAAACTCCTTTAGCACCACAAGATATCCAATACTTGACACCTTATCCTTAAGTATTTCCTCCACATGAGCTACAAATAATTGACAACCTTTTATGTATCACTTTTTCAGTTGTATTGTTGAGATTTCTCTTATAGCAACAACTCTAGGAATTCCTTGGACTGTTTTCCGATCCACTTCCTCATCTAGGCAAGTGAATGCCTTGTTACGATAGTCCAATATGCCATGGTGCTGATCCAACCAATCCATCCCAATTAGATAGTCGTAAGACCCTAAAGGTAGAACATTCAATTCAGCCTTTGCGCTCAGTCCCTTCATATCCACTAGACAGGACTTAACTAACTCAATGAATTTTGTCTTTGTTCCTGTAGTCCGCTGCACTAACCAAGAATTTTCATGTTTTTTTCTCAAAAAATGAAAACTTTCCACCACTCCAGGATCTACATAACTATGGCTATCCCTTGAATCAATTAAAATAATAACTGGTTGGTTTTTTATCATACCTTCTACTTCAATCATGTTTGACTGAAATTCATCTTGCTTGGCATCCAGGGCTGCATATATCCTTGGCATTCTACTGCCCATGTCCCTCACTGTTTCAGCTTGTTGAACATTATGGACAAATCTAACTTTGCCATTTTTTTGGGACAATATTTGTACTTATGGTCTCCTTGAAATCCCCAACACCGGATGGGTGTTTATCTTGGCCTTTGTTCCCCTACTTCATCCATTCTCAGCTCTCCAAATGATGGCTGACCTTGAAGACTATTTCTAAAAAAAGGAGGTTTGTGTCCCTTCTGCCTCTGTTCTTTATTGAACTTCTTCTGGTCATCCCAAGCCTTCTGAAAGGTAGGGTTTTCTCTTTGTTGCTCATATAAGAATTTCTCTCTTCTTATCATTTCTTCCATCGTCTTAGGGTCATCATACTGGATCTTTTCATCGATGGAAGGTGGCGGTCCACTCAAATACATTTGAATCTTTACAGTTTCTTCTTTGATGAACGAAACCTACTTCAGCAATTCCAAAAACCTACGTTCATACTCATTCATGGTCATGCTGCCTAGCTTGAGTTCAAATAACTCCATCTTTCTGTCATAATATCTCTTAGTCAAATACTTCTTCTAGAAATACTTCTTGAATTATTTCCAAGTGATATCTTTCTCTCTAATGTGTTTCACCTGCACAAGTTGATCCCACCACATGGATGATTTTCCTTTCAGTTAATACATCACAATTCTTCCTTCTGCATGAGAGGAATAATTATGTAGTTGGAAATATTTCCTCATACCAAGCAACCATGTTTCGGCATCTTCCTCCTTCTGATGTTCTCCATCAAACGTAGGAGGCTTAATCTTGTTCATCTCTCCCTTCAATTTATCCACTCCAGATCTCCTGTTCTTTCTGGCAAGAGATGGGCTTGAACTACTATGTGTCTTTCTCTTGGAGCCACCTTGGGAGTGATGATGGTGTCTACCCACACTCCTTGACCTTCTTCCCTCGGAATTCTAGTGAATCCTTGTTCTTCTCAAGCCACTCTCCTTATCCAACTTATTTTCTATTCTCTCCAAACTCTTTAACAACTTTATGTTGAATTCTCCTTGTTTTTCCTGAGCTTTTCTGAGCTTTCTGCTATCTGCTCGGTGAGTTTGGGCATCTTTTTTCAATCCTTCAATAATCTTCCTTATGTTTCATTCCTTATCTATCTCTTCTCCATGTCCATTGGAGTTCGATCCTTCAACTCCCAAATGAACATCCATCCCTTTAGCTTTGTTCCCTGAACTGGAAGCATTATGTGATTTTCCCATTTCTTTGCCCTCTGTGGCAACTCTAAATAGTTATGGCACTCGTTAAACTTCTACAAAAAAAATGTGCAGACATCCTGAATTTTTCAGGTCATTATTCCTTAACAAATCCCACAACATTCATAAATAACTTGATTCAAGAAAACATTCAGTTTCCATGATTTTTTCAAGATCTTCTCGGCTCTGTAGTGCACTCAAGCCTTATCCCTTTTTCTCTCAATTTCCAAACTCACACGACCATGGTTCGTGACCAAGCACTGGATATCAAGGTTCTCTAATCAGAACTTCAGGGTTTTGGGTTTTGGGGTTTCAGGGTTTCCATCATGGAGGCTCTCACACTCGCTTCCCTCTCCAACACCTGACTTCTAAACTTCCGACCTTTCTAGCCACCGGACCCATAGCACAACTGTCACCAACTACGGTGGTGACACGTGGTGTACTTAAGAAGGTCCACGTTACCTCAGGTGATGCCATCCAGCTCCACTGTGTATACTTTTACTTCGGGGCCCACTGGCACATGGCACACATCCCATGGGTCCACATCCATCCAAGTGACGTCAACCTGACCCACTACTTCAACTCTTTGGGATTTCACAATTTCGGGCTTCAGGAGTTTATGCATCAGTACATCCCACTTCTTTTGACAACCAAACTCCTGAAATTACTCTCTTCTCTTCTGCTCGATCCAATGGTTGAGATATTTTTCCCAGATCTATGGTGTAGATCTTCTCGGGACTTTGGAGTTTTGAGTTTCGGGGGTTTGTGTCTCAGCGCACCCTGCTTTTCCCGATAGCCGAACTCTCAAAAGGATTCTCGGATATCCTCCTAGCGCCTTCTCCGAATATAACGGTCGTAAAGGTTTTTCCTTTCTTCCGAACAGATCCTATGGCTCCAACACCCCAAGTGTTGAGTTCTCTCTCTCTCTACCGTTAAATACCACATCGACTGCGGTTTTATTCTTCCACTACTTCTCCTGAGATTCATACATGACCAAGTAACCCATTGGCACTCAAAAGCATTCTAAGGTTCGAAATTAGTTCTCCCGACACAATTTCCTCTCGAAAACTTGGGTCCAAATACCACTTATCCATCCCATGTAGGCTCAACAATGAAACTATGGCTCTGATACCATATTTTAATGTCCCTGGCCATGACTCCACTTGCCGGGCAACGCTACTACACGGAAACATTCTCATACTTATGTAGTATGCATTTAAATGAAGTTAAATGGCTTAATAGAGTAAACAAATAATTACTGCTAACATTCAGAATTAATAGGAGCAACAATAAACATCATCGCAACAAAATACATGATAATATTACAATTCATTACAGACATGCATTTTAATTGAAAATAAACAAATGCATATACTTATCTTTGAAACTGTAGTAACTCCACCATCCATGTGTAGACCTTCCACGAACCTCCCAGCCTTAGACCACGCTTCTCATCACGCTCAACAGTTGGTCACCCCCAAGCTGGGACTAAGCTCCACCCAAGGCAAGGGAATCCTAGACTAGTCTGAGGTTACAGGAAAAATGCAGAGAGAAACCAAAATGATTCTCTCTAGGAGCCTTCTTACGCCCACTACTCACAGACTCTCATTCCCCACATGATTTTTCCGCCCGGGAGTATACACCTTCACAAACACAGTCCATCGATGCTTCACCTCCCCTCTGGGCCTCAACAACATGTTGGATCAGGAATTCTCAGAGCTCTATAGTTGGTGTTGGACTCTCTCTAGAAGAAAACTACTTCCCCAACAAACTCCCTCACCTGGAGAGAGTTGCTCACAGGCCTGAAAACCTGCCTCTTCTACCATGGGCCCAACAACTCAGTTCTTCCACCAGTTTTCGAATCAATTCCCACAAGTTTAGGATGACAATAATGGAAACAACTTGGGTTAACTCACAGGTGACAGCAGGAAGAAGAAAACGGGGTGCGAAAATAGGAAATGACAACATGCCACTAAATCATAGCACGTTTCAGGTAACACCCTTTTGTGGGATGCGTGACAAGTAATTCACGCAGAGGTCAAACACAGACTCGATGGTTCAGACTGAGGGTGTATCAGATTCTCAAGAATACATCATGGCTTTGGGTTTCAGAGCTATGTGAGGCTTATAGAGCTCAGACGTAGAGATCCCTCAGTTCAAATAGCAGTCATCAAAATGGAGGACCAACCCTCATCTTAGCTCAATTCTTTAGTTAAATTGCATGTGCCTAAGCCATCACATGTCGCCCATGAGGCTGCATGTGCTCCATCAGCATGCGTTCCCTTTTTCACACGTTTCCCCTTCCGGGAACTTAGGATAAAAGACATACATTTCACATAGCTTTTGGAATAATAATAAATTATTATTCCTAAGGACTTAATCCCCTAAGATTATCTCCTATGATCAACACTTAGCCTCTCTTTCCAACCTTTCAACCCTTTTTCCCTTACCCAGCTTGTGGAATCTTAGTCCCCCGTCACTCTTTCTTCGTGGTCAATTTGCACGCAGTGATTTTTTTATTTTTATTAATGTTCTGCATATTACATATACAAAAACATGCTCCTGGCCTTTGACACTTAGGCTCTCCCACCTAATAAATATATAAGCCTACTAACTTATCAATATTCGGCTCACCAGCCTACAATACATTATTTACAATTCTTAATATAACTGGGGCACTACCGGGGGATATTACACACATGCCTTGACGATCTGTGAGGGTTTAAATACTCAAGGATGCCTGACATCCTGCATAATCTTTGATATCCTTCGTGGTTGCATGAACCATCATTATGCGGTCTCATTTTCATCATTCGTCATTCCCATTTAAAGAATCTTGGTTGTAACTCTCTTGAAATGTCATGGAATGTCTTCCAACACGCCCATCTGCAATGTCATCAACCAACCTGGCATAGTGAGCAGTGAATGTGGCCAATGTTGAAATTTCTTGAAAATGTGACTGTATTTGTTGAAATTTTACATGGTTAGACTAGGCAGATGCATTGATGATATGGGAGGGTTTTAAGACTTAGCGAAATCATTGAGATTGAATATTCATGTTTTGATATGAAATAGGAAACTAAAATTGAGCTTTAATTTATTAAAGTTTCACCTAATTCTAGGTGATTAAAATATTTTATTTTCTTTAATTATTTCATGTTTAGTTCTTAATAAAACATAATAAAAAATTATGCCCAACATTAAGATGAAAATAATATAAAAATAATGAAGTTAACCAAGTTGTTTATTCAAATCATTGTGAGATACATGTATTAATTACGTGGATAGGCGTCCCTCCTATTGGAATCAGTGGATTAATCAACCTTTTAATCATAAATTTCAATCTTAGGGTTGGCAATTGAAGATGTTGGCATATTCTTCGTCGTCCTCTCTAATCAATGGATGAGATTTTGATAAATTAACTTTCGCTCATTTATAAAGATGTACGTTTATGTGATTATTTTTTCACATTTACTAAATAAGATTAAAAAATTACTTCCTCACCACCAGATTGCCACGTTTAGTGATTAAGAGATAATCTATTAAGCTGTCTATGATTTACTAAATTATTGTTACTGGGCGGATAGGTATGGTCGTGTGGGTGTTGGATGCCAATTAAAAAGTTTTATGCGCAGTCACTTTTTTACCATTGTGGATGTTTATGGCCGCGTGGATGTGAAGTGAAGCGTTTCAACCTCCAACCTCCCCTTGGCACGCGTTTGAAGTGTTGGCCATGATTTCCATGGAGAATATGAAATGATTGCGAGTGCGCATCAACAAAGGAGTGAGTGTGCATCAATCAGACTTCAATATGATTCTGTTCGGGGTAGGAAGGAGAGGATGCCCAGGGGCTCCCATGGCTATTCCGGCGATTGAACTTGCATTGGCTCAGCTGATGCACATTTTTTATTGGAGAGTTGAAGGTGGTCTATTCCGACTGGATATGAAGCAAGCGGGATGATGTTTGGTCTGTAATGAGTAAAGATGCGCATATTCTTTGGTCTGTAATTCGTGATGAAGTAATTACGAGAGGGATTGGAAGATGATACACAGATGGTACGTTTTGCGGTAAGAGTGGAAGATTTTCCATTGTAGTAGGGATACCTGAAATTCCTTTATTCATGATAAAACCGAGGAATAGATCGATTCGTCCTCCATATTTTTGTGATGCATGTTTGCACGAAAATAAATCATCATGGCAGAAGTTATATGATGGCAAAACAAAATTGGATATAGATACATCCATTTAGTGCACTGCAAGATACCAGATATATAAAATATGTAGAACATAAACAAAATGCTAGAAATGATAGAATAACAGTAAAATATCCAGCATAATTTTCACAATACACAGAAATGATATACGAAATAGCATCAGAAATAGCACTTTGAATCAGATAGCAATGTTCACAGGCCTCTTCGAGGGGGCAACCTCCAATCGAGCAGCGCTCTGTTACAATAATATCCAAGCTAGGGTTCTCATACCCTCGACTCCTATTTATACTAAAAAGAAGCATC
>ML789325.1:712136-747395 GCA_009831015.1 Picea engelmannii
AAGATCCTTCTAGAAGCGGAAGCTTCTATTAGGTCTTCTTACATCCGCCTTATTCTATTTTATTGAAAGGTCTTATTAATATTGACCTTTATTACATCTGAATACATTGATCTACCTATGTGCGGGTTAGGACCTTAACATGCACTCTATGTTATTAATCCCATCTATTGTTTATTTATGTATGTATATGTTCCTTCAATATATTTATCAGTCTGGAATTGGAGAGAATTTGGACTGTTCGGCCCTAAGAATATATTTATATGTTCCTTCAATATATTTATCAGTCTGGAATTGGAGAGAATTTGGACTATTCGGCCGTACAATATATTTATCAGGCTGTCTGCCTTGTTATTAAAATCGAAGAGAATTTGGACTTGGAAATCAGTTTGGCCCTGATAATCAGTCTATGTGGAAATTTTGCAACTTCATTAATGTATTCAACATGTGAAATTCTTTGGTCCAGACAATCATGAAACATCTTATCCCTTTTAATTTCCAGCTGCAAAGCTGCCAAATTGGCACACACAAGAAGAATATTTGCATACGTTTTCTCCAAGAATGGTATTCAAACACAAGTTAAATTCCAAAACTTGAATTTTGTCCTCTTCCAGAATTGAAATCTACGCAGAAGCTTGTATAACAATCTTGCAAGAACGAATACACTCCAGAACAACGATGGTTGAGGCTTTATCCATAGAAGGGGACCATTTGAAGGGTCGACTATATTTCTTCCTTTCTTCATTTGATCAACAAAATTCCTTATGAGAACCATAACCCTATCTCAAGAATGTTAAAAAGTGTTAATACATAACATTAAATAATGTTAATACAATTGTTGTGTAATAAAATTTAATATTAATTATTTGATTATAAAAAACACATTATTATATATGCTATTACATTTATTATAATAGCGATTACATTTATTATATAGTATATATTAGTAACAGAAAAAGAAAAAAATGATCGGGTAACCCTTGTTCTGCAGCTTCATTGATGTATTCAACATGTGTCCAACTGCAAAGCTGCCAATTTGGCACACACGGGAAGAATATTTGCATACATTTTCTCCAAGAATGGTATTCAAACACAAGTTAAATTCCAAAACCTGAATTTAATCTGCGCATTATATATAAAACTAATATCAATATTAATAATTTTTATATAATTATTTAATATAGAAAACATTACATTTTACTATAATTATTAATATATTATTATATTATATAACAAAATAATATCAATATTAATTATTAATAGTTGATTATTATTATATCAAGAAAATCACTTTATTTTATTAACAAAACGATATTTGATTACTAAATACATTAATATGCAATTTGATTACAAAAAATGTTACCAAATAATTAATATTGTTAATGTTTAAATGTAATATATTATTAATGTTTAAAACTAATGTAATATTAATGTAAACAAATAGTGTTATATTATTAATGTATTAATTTTATACTGTGATAATATACTATTAATGTAAAACCCATTAATAGTAATGAATAAATATATAAATTTACCAATAAAATAATAAATAAATATAGAATAATATAGCAATAACAAGTTAATAACAATGAGTAAATATAGTAATCTAGCAAAAAGTCATAAGTAAATATAGAATAATATAGTAGCAAAGAAGTATTAAATAAATATAGAATAACAGAGTAATACTAGGCTTTACTATTTATCCAAAGTAATAAATACATTACCTAACTCATTATTATAAAGGATGAAGAGACATCGGTATGTATGTTGATATTACATAATTTAGTTGATTTTTATTATTATAATGTGTTTAGTTCAAGTGGACATAATCCTGGTTTAATGGTGTAACTCTAAGAAATGGTACATTTTCTTAATGACAATATTGTGGCTCTCATTTTTTCATTAGTTATTTTTTTCTCATCTCACCTTTTTCACATCTATTAAATGTTTTCACCTGTACAAACATCCTTTATAAAATGTTCTTATTTAACTTAACAAACATCCTATCAATGATTTATGACTATAACTAAGGTCATCCTTTGAAATTTCTAGATTTTGTTCTCTTAGAATTTTGATTACATTTGATTATAATGGATACAATTCAACTTAGGAGTTTCCCCTTATAATTTTGATTGCATTTGATGTATAAGAATTTGGATATATTTTTATCGCAACGCGATGAATATATCTTCATGTTGCAATGTGATGCACACGTCATGACGTCGCATTATGATAGGCATTTCTAAATGTTCCAATGGGACGAACATAACACATCGTCGCAATGTGATGTATGCAACCCAGTGTGCCAATGTGACAAACATAAAAGAATATTGAAATGAGAGAAACATTTCCCGACGTTGTAATGTCATGAACATAACCACTTTCAAACTGTGACAAACCTATTCCAACACCATAATCTGAGAAACAAAAACCCTTCGTCATAATGTGAGAAACAAACATTTCCTAACATCGCAATGTGCCAAACTTTTCCTAACGACGCAATGTGACAAATAATTTCCTAACATCGCATTGTGACAAACATTTCCTAATGTCACATTGTGACAAACATTTCCTAACATCCCAAAGTGACAAACATTTCTTGACATCGCATTGTGACAAACATTTCCTAACATCGGAAAGTGACAAACATTTCCTAATGTCTCAATGTATCAAACATAGTAATGTTGCAATCTATCAAACATAGTAATGTCACAATAAGGGACGAACATATAACGTTGCAATGCGATGAACATATTAACGTCACAATCTCACAAACATAGTAATGTTGAAATCTACCAAACATACTAACGTCACAATTTGATGAGCATAGGCATGTCATTGCAATGAGATGAACATCAACATACGTCACAATGTGTCACACATCGCCCTATCATCACAATATTTCAAACATATTGGGACGAACACAACACATCGTCAAATCGCTATGTTTGCAAGAAATATGATGTTTTAATGCACCTTCGTAGACTTTACCAGTCAAATCGCTGGGCGGAGGGGGGTCCCTTGTCCCACAAACAAGGGGTCCTCATACACCAATTTAGTGTGCTGGCTTGGCCATGACCTTAAAAAATAGATTATTATTATTATTATTTATTTATTTATTTATTTTTATGTCTAGAGGAATCAACAACTAGTTGGGCACGTGCTCGCGTTACACGTGGCCGTGTTATCCAACCGCTACCACTATAACCTCTAGTTGTGCCCACGATGCCCCTTACGCGACACACAAGGTAAGTCGGGGGGAGTTGAACTCGAAACCTCATGGAACTTCATTTTCACGGCACTTGCCAATTGAGCTGCCCCCCCGGGGGAAGATTATTATTATTATTATTATTATTATTATACATTAATATATTGATATTTTTTTATGCATTGCAAAAAAGTATTAATTAATTAATACATTAATGTATTTTTACATTATTAATGTTTTCTTACTTTATTTTTATATTTTTGCATTCTTAATGTATTATTTTAGGAATGTCTTTATTTTGTTATTATTTTGTTATTACTACATGTAATGCTTTATTATTATTATTAACTTTATTAATATTTTTGTTATTTACTATTTTATTTTTTCTAAATTTATTTATAATCTATAAATTAATTTTTCGATTTATATAAATTAATCTATAAATATTTATTTTGTTTTAACTTATTTTATTTATGCTATATTATTTTCTATTTTATAAATAATTGTTATTTAATATTTATTTTATTATTGATAATTAATCATTTAATTATTTTTAATTAATAAATATTAATTTCTAATTTCTAATTAATTAATTTTTATTAATTAAATAATAATTTGTTATTATTTAATAATTATTAATTGATTATTATTTAATTCTTTTAAATAATTTATAATAAAATTATTACATATATTTATTGTTATTATTTTTAATAAATTATTTAATTAATAATAATACTAACTAAAAAATTAATAATTTTATTTTAAATAATAATTTAGTAATTACTAAATAATATTTAATTATTACATTTAAAATGTATAAATGTGTTTATGGTTGTGGCCATGCATGCCGGTCGTCAACTAGCAACAACCACATTAAGTAAAAAGTGGTTGATATACGCCGATCGACGCCATTTTCCACTTTTTTTTAATTGATGATGCTGATCGGCTTATATCAACCACTTTTTACTTAATGTGGTTGTTGCTAGTATTTTATTAACTTTTGTGTCTACATGAACATATTTTGATGCAAAATGAATGGAAGAAGCATCCAAGTAATCCTATTTTATTTTGCCAACAATTCATACCATATCTTGAACACTTTAAGGATATTGCAATAGGTTCTTTGTAAATTGATCTCAAACCCAGGGGCAAGTGATCATATCCATCAAATTCATTCTCATATGGTATGTACTAGTCCACCTTCCCCTTTTGGACTAGAAAAATCTTTGTGTGGACTTGCATACCTACCATCTGGCATGGAACATTTCAGAATCCACTTCTTGATGTTAGGATGGGCCTTTCTACTTCAATACTTCTTACTACCCTATGACACAAAAACCTCTCAATGTGACCTAAAAACATAACCTAGATAGGCTTCATATTCCTCCTCATAATTTACTAAGTCTAGCTACTCCATGGACTTAAGCATTGACGCCCTTGCTCACAAATGCCTTAATGCAATCTTTAGTTTGGGTTTCACTATATTAATGTGTCGTTCGTAATATCTCAACATTATTTTACTTGTTATTCTTATCTTTGTTTTGTTCTCAACATAATCCAAATCATTAGCTTAGATACTATTTAGGGTCTATATAACATAGGCTCCCTTAAATTGGTTAAGTATGTGACACTAGCCTCTAAAGGCTAACTTCTCATCGACTTCAATACTATTCGAGTGTCGTTCCTCTCAACACACCATTGAATCTAATCCATTGGGTTGATGTGTTGGTTTATGTTTTTGTGTCCAATTGGTATTGACGGTAAACAAATGATCATTTGTACTGATCCTTGCACCGTCAAAATTGGGCAGCTTGGATATATTAGGTAAATACTTCTCTTGGGTTTTTTTCCACCATTTATGATCCTCATAGTGCAAATACTTGTATAATTCCCTAAAAAAGGTCAAAATGATTTCACTCTTGATCTTTGGATTCTTTGAAATTTTGATGGATTTCCTTGATGAATTCTCGAGGAAATTTGTCTCCCCACATGCATGTTCCTACTCTAAATCCACTGCATGTTCAGACATAGTCTTCCCTAGTATAATCTATTTGTATGCTCATTTTATAGTCTTAAGGGATATCCCCTGTCCTTGTTCATCACCCTTGTTTCGACTAGGATTAGACTTTTCAAACTTCTTTTTTGGTGCCATTGAACCTTTTGAAACTTTCGAGGTTTGCCCCTAAAACCCCTTATGGAGTTTGCAAGAAATATGATCTCTCACTGAGAGGTCCTTTTGAGCTCATAGAATGCTCACCAAATGTTGAATCTTAAAGTGGTTCCAACTCAAAAAACACACAACAACTAAAAAAATATTTATCAATCACACAACATAGTAACTACTTAACAAAAACTTAATCGACAATTACAAGTAACAAGCTATTATAATGTTTATTCAAGATTTTATTAGATACCTTAGCATTCAAACTTTGTTCCATTGTGATAGCCTAAATAATCAGAACAACAATAATCAATAACCTAGAAGATACATTAACTAACATTAACTTTAATGATAGACCAAACCACAAATATTCTTATTAATGTACTAACTATCAATCACACATCAAAACACAATGTGTGTAATGGACAACTCGAGGCTCACGTACAAAACTCCTTGTTATAATGTGTATAATGTATCATCTGTATAATGTATAATCCTTGTTTCACTCACCACAATGTTAATGGTGTGACCGTGGTGGTAAATATTTGAAAGGACGAAAAATTTGGTGGCAAAGTTGACATATCGGCGGTAAATTTAAATAGGCAAAATTTTAGAGGAAACCCAATTCTCCATTTTGCAATCTGCATTTCCCAGATAGTCTTTCCAGTGTGATCAAACCGAACGACCATTCTACCTAATCAACAATATCTATTTTCAAGAAGAGCCGAGCCCCACACAGAGGGCGAAGGGGAGGATAATATCGTGAAATTTGATATCTTTGTGTGTTTTCATCGCTCAATTCGGCTGTTGAATTGAGTTTATGATACTTCACCCATTCTGTCGATGTTCATTTTGTAAGGATTCTCCTATGTAATACTTGGCACTTTGTTGATTCAACTGATATCCATTTTGAAAGGATTGTTAGTGGAATCACAATAAATCACAAATATCAGGTATGTAAACCCTCGTCATTTTTAATTTGTTTTATTTTTTATTGAGTCTTTCTCGTTCGCGGCAGTGATTATCTGTGTTCATAATATCATCTCCCTGAGTCGATTTATCATCAGCATTTCTCAATTATGCCAAACCCCATGATAGGGATATTCCTTCATGAATTCCAGTTTCGCCTTTGATTAGTCATCATCAATAAGTATTATCACTATTATATTTATCTTCTTGTGGTTCACAAAATTATTTACTATAGACACAAATGATATTTTTTCACCAGTTCCCGTAATTTCTTTCTTCCTCGATCTAGGCTCGTCTTTGAATGACTCGGTTCATCTCCCTCCTACTTTACATAGTATAGGGATTCCATAGGGATTCCCATACCTCATGACCATACATTACATGAGTATCTCTTTCTTGATCCCTGATATTGCATCCTAGAGGTTTGATGTTCAATCCCCTTTAAGAAGAAGACAACATTTACAGGAATACAACCCAATTTGGATTGATTTCACTTAAGGAGGAGCCTCAATACAGACCACAAGATTTAGTCTCCATCCCAATATACACTTAATCTGTGTCGATTTAGTCAAATGGGAAAATGAACCAATGAAATCTCATTAGGCTCATGATCTACCTATGATACAATATCCACGATATCCTATCTTGGATCACTCATGATACAACCAAAACTCCTTGTTTTCAACATTGAATGATGCCAAATCACATTTCTTGGACACAATTTGTCCCTTCAACTGAATGTCAGAGGCTGATAATTATTCCACGTGCATTTTGTTTTCTTTGTTGAGATCTATAGGTCATCAATCACTGATCTTGGCATGAATGGCTCCTTAGCAACTCTAATTGGAACTCTACAATTGTATCAACATAATGCGCAAATCATAAACAATACCAAATATACGATTTTTCCTTACTAGAATCATACCTTCCAAAGCTCTTGTTTGAATAGAGAGGCATATTCTCGATTCTTTTGTAAAAAAGGCTTGCTTCCACCTTGATGAATTATGGCATAAATGCTTTGCAAGTAGAATCTTAGTCATTGGAAGCTATGACTTATACTTAAATAGATTGTATGCAGAAAATTCACAAGAGATCAAAATAATAATCAGAGAATTCATCGATAACTCATAGTGTTAATATTGACATTCAATAAAGAAAATCACACAAAAATATCGATTCATATTAACATTAATACATGGAAACTGAATAGGGGAAAGGGAAAACAAAAAAAATGAATGGAGTCTACAATGAATATTTTTCATTAAAACTTGAGACCTCATCCACACTTCCTACCTACAACACGTCCATTGTTCCTACTTTGCTTTTACTTTTAGCTTATATTGTAACAATTTCATTTATACAACCAAGAGGAGATCAATTCAAATAAAAAATATAGGATTGAATCCTCTAAAACTTAGGGAAAATACAAAAAAAAAAAGAAAAGCCGTATCTTTATCTAAATCCTTCAAAAAATCACTCAACCCTCTTATCTAATGCTAGAATTTAGAAAAAATACATTTAATCATAGGAAACCCACTCACTTTCATAAATTCTGAAGACCTATGATGGATTCTTCTGCATCATTATCTCACTAGCAACATAAACCATAACACGCACATAGTTGAGTAGCTTGTCTAAGTGGGGGATGACATGACATCTAAGTGGGGGGATGATAGGACATCTAAGTGGGGGGATGGCATGATGAAGCACTTCCTCTTTGACTTGATGAACGATCGAAAGAAATGAAATAATGGGAGGGGACTTTTTCTTTATCGTACTAGAGTTATAACATTTGAATTTATCTTACATTCCACTTTCCTGAAACGGATCCTATCAAATATTTCACATTTTCTATGATCATATCTATTTCAGGTATTTGGGGAATCCTCCTTAATAGATGAAATATTCCTATTATGTCAATTCCAATTGAATCAATTTTATTATCCGTGGATTCAAACTTTTTGGTATTTTATGTTTCTTCGAATGATATGATGGGTAAATCATTTGCTTCATTGGTTCCAATGGTGGCAGTTGCAGAATCTACTATTGGGTCAACCTTTTTCGTTATTACTTTCCGAGTCTGAGGGACTATTATTGTAGAATCTATTAATATCATTCAAGGTTAAACATGACTCCTAGAGAGTTCCAAAAATATGAAGTTATCTTCTCCTTTTGTTCTCTTTTTTCTTTGGTTGGCATGGTTAGGGCCCTTTCTCGCTAGGTGAGCGCATTTGATTCTAAAGTGCTTTCCTAAAAAACTTCCCATTCAGTTGCTGAAAAATAGAGATAAGCTTTCTAAATGAGATTGAGTTCCACGAATATGTAGGCTAGAAATATGTTATTTGTTTCTATTCTATCCATTTGTGCTTCAATTTCGAGGAAGATCTTAATCTATAATGAAGAAATGATAGTAGTTTGTCATTTTATAGGATTTATCATATTCAGTTGGAAGATTTTAGGTAAGAATTTAAAAGTGACTCTCGACAATATAATCCAAGCTATTCAGGAACAATCACAACAATTCCCCAATCCTAACGAAATAGTTCCTCGAGAATAAAATGAACAACAACGATTACTTAGGATCAACTTGCGAATTTGTGGCACCATAGTAAAATCATTACCAATGGCACGATGTGTGCCTAAGTGTGAAAAGACAGTGAAAGCTTTGTTACGCCAAAACCTAAATGTTAAGTTAGCAATACTTCCAAATCCCACTTCTTCTCATCGCATTCATCTTCAGGACGATCTAGTCACAGGTTTTCACTTCTCAATGAGTGAAATATTTGTCCCTAGGTCTAAGTTGAAAGATTCTATTGTAGAACTAATTCAAGAGGGATTGGTGGTATTAAGAATGGTTCAGGTGGGGGGTTCTCTTTAGAATAAAGAATACAAATATAATCTAATTCATGTTAATGCTAAAAGAAGAGCATAGCCAATACCAAGACAACTTCTTTCTCAGGAAGTGTAGCAAGTACTTGAGGAATTTTGGGATATCATGCCTCATGAGTTATTTATAAGTTCCCATAGGAGGGAAATCTACCACAAGATTGAGTTGGATCCTAGAGCCAAACCCTTTACATTGGCTGGGTTTAGTGGATGGCCCCTCCGGAGTTGTTTGAGTTCAGGTAAGAATTTCAGGATCTCATTGAGGCCTATTTATATAACAGCCACCAAGGCACCATATGGAGCCACTGTTTTATTCCAGAAGAAGCGAGAGCCTTGTGCATTGATTATCGGGTGATCAAAAAGGTAACTTAACCATCAAGAACAAGTATCCACTTTGATTGTTCTTTGAACGAACATGAGGCACTTCTCAAAGTTGGATCTATGGTCGGACTACTACCAGGTGTGTATAATAGAAGGAGACAAGCCAAAGACGACCCGTGTGACAAGCAAGGTATGGTGTGTTTGATTTGGTTATGTCTTTTGGACTCACCAATAATACCCTTGCCACATTTTTCACCCTCATAAATGAGCTATGTCACCCGTACTTGGATCATGGGATATAGCCATTCGTTTAAATGACCATGTTAGCCACCTTCGAACCATTTTGGTTTTTTTAAGGTATCAAGGAACAATCACCTCTATGTAAAGAAAGAGAAATGCTCCTTTGGACAGACGAAGATCCTATTCTTAGGGCATTGGATGGGCATCAGAGCCATCGAGGTGTGGCAAGCAACTACCAAGGTGAGTGAGCTAAGATCATTTTTAGGTCTCATGAAATAAATTGTTATATTTATATTGATTCATCGTAAGTTACTTGAAGAAAGGTTGCTCAACTAAAACATATCATAAAGAAGGATGTATAGACCGATCATGGCACTGCACTGATCAGAAGAGTGTCAAAGAGATTTTGAGGACCTAAAGCAGGCAATCATGGATGACCCCGTATTGCAGTTGCCAGATCACACTAAGCCATTTGAAGTACACATAGATGCAACAAACTATGCCATCAAATGTGATTGTTGCATGCTTGTTGGAAGAAAATAGGCTTCCATAATCAAAACTGGTGCAACAGATTTATGAGAAGTTGAAGAACAAGATAGATCAAAATGGAGGAGTAGAGCTCAGCCTAGTAGTTGCAAGAAGTTCAGTGCTGCTTATTGGACAACGTCCTTTCTATGGTATTCCAAATGAAAATGTTGATGTTCTCAAAGATCAATCAAAAAACTGTCTCTGGTGCTAGGAAGTAGAACACAAGTTATAGTTATCTCATTCTTTCATTTGTTTATAAATTTCATAAACAAGTCAAGGTTCAGTTTATTGAAATGATTTTACAAGGTAGCATGTAATGTAAGATTTTGTACTGCTAGTATGAATTAAGCTGCTTGGCTGTTGTCAAATCCATTTTATTTCTTCAACTCATTTTTTCATTAATGTAGGCTTGACCACGATTAATATGTTTTATTTTTCCGATGATAGGTTAAGGACACAAATTTGTTGGCTAAGTCACAGAGTGATCTTGTTAGTATTCGTCGTGGATGTTGAAAAAATATTCATGAGCCCATCACTGCTATTTCATGTTGATAATGATTCCTCTTAGTACGATTTGTTATTTTGCTCTTTTTTCTACTAGTCTAGATTCTTGCTTTTATCTTTCCTTTTTAAGGGATTCCTTTGACACTATAACATTTTGATTGGTGCTTATTATATTTATGAGTTCCATTGACCTATTTTGGCCATTTGTGGACTAATTTATTTCTTATTTCCTACCAAATAAATTTATCTTCATATTGAGAAGGATTTGAAGTGAATTACATATTCTAGATGTTTATTTTGTTTGTTTCCATGTCCATGGTTCCTCTCTCCAACTTTGGGCAAAAATATTATGCAAAAATATTTGGCCAAAATGATTCATCATCTTCATCACACCAAGGGTCATCATCCAAGTTTATGGAAAAGGCCACCCTCGATAAGGAAAAATGACTACATCCAAATTATATGATTTGGAGACCATTTTTCTGTTAAGAATGTTTGAAGCCTCAAAATTTGGCCTCTCTTCATTTTACAGTTCACGAACCCTTTGTACATCCATGCTGGAGTTAAGAAACAAAAACTGCTCTCCTTCATAAATGGAACTTGCATATTGACTTTTCCCAATATCTGACTTATTTTGGTTATGCCCATCCTCCATATCATAAATAGGTCCATCAAAAATAGAAGTGTAAATTCTGCAGTGATCCACTTGCAGATTGATGAATTCCTCATTGTTTTCATAATATAATCTATAAATACTCAAAGCACAATGACTTGATCTCTAGCTCTCACACACCTTATAAATGAAAAAATGAATGAAAAAAAGTGACCCGCGGCCTTAAAACCCTCTTCATGCAAGCTTTTCCCCATTTTTTTATTCAGCAGGCCGATATATTGTGTGGACTCGCAATATTTTGAGAATATATCGTGATACATTGAATGTGTCGCAACACATTCAATGTATAAGATATATCATGATATATTCCATCGAATATATCGTTTTCCCCTTTATCTCGGTGATAAATCCGATATATACGATATATCGACAATATATACAAGACTAATTTAAACAACCCAAATTTAGTTTAAAATGTGGTTTTCCAAGTGTCTATAGAATCCATGCGAACCTGATGATACCCAGTAGTCAAGTCCGATTTGCTGAAAAATTGGGTACCTTGAAGGTGCTCCAACAAATCATCATTATGGATAATGAATGCAGGGGAACCACATGAAAACAAGCTAGGATGGATGTTTCTTGTTCATTGAAGTTGCATTTTGAATAGCCTTTATATTCACTTTAATAGCTTAATTGCATTGTTCCCAACATATTCTCTGGCAAAAAACCGCATCCATTCATTGGGCTTCCGATTTACTGAAGAAATTCTAGCCTTAATCAGGCTCATTATTTTATTTATTTGTCGATAGAGATTACATTTTGCAGTGAAAGCTTAAGTTGTTTCCTCGATTGAGAAATCCATGCTTGAGTTGAGAATGAGCTTTGTGATCGAGATGGTACAATTCTTCACAGACGATTCTATAAATATCTGTCCACGTGTTGAAACCACTGAAATAAATGTGCAACTTTAACATACAATTTCAATTCTCTCTGGGAAATTTTATAATACTGTTTTTATGAATAGCACTGATCATCCCAGTTTATCATTTGTAATAGCTAATCAATCACATGACAAAATAAATTTTGCCAAAGAGATTGGAAGGAAAAGATTAGAAATATAATCCATGTGATATATAGCACAACTCTGATGGCTTAAAATAATTCAATGCAATGTCAGGTAAGGGTAGAAAGAGACAAATTTCATGCATCTCCATCTTCGAGAATAAAATTTTCTATTAGGGCCAGAGTTATATGAATGTTGAACACAGATTCACTTTACCTCATGCTGGAAAAAATAAAATAAGAGAAGAAAATCAATTATATTAACCTAACATGATTTTTTTTTTTTTGACCTTATCTACTTTCAGTCTCTTGAATGCGCCATTTTAGTGGAAACATATATTTTCCGAACTTTCTTCCTTTTACAAAACCTCACAGAAACTTGAATATTTGAACAAATCTATTAACCATATAATACATGGTGCAGATCACCTTCTCTCCAAGGGATGCACAACCTCCCGGTCTAGGATCTTTCAAGACTCTGAGCTGGAATGGTCCTTCGCGTCCCCCACTGTAACCTTCACCAACTAAAACCACAAGCCCTTTTACGAAACTCCACCTGAGTGAATTAGCATCAGGTGCAAGCTTCCCCTCCACGTGACCACCGACGATGACCACAGTTCTAACTAAAAGGTGCTACGCACTTCGTGACTTCGAGTATTCCGTCGTGATTCAACCTGACTCTCCAACCTTCCAAAATCCGAATAGAGCTTAGAGAACGCTAGCTCATTCCCTTAACTTCTGTCTATGTGACCTCCGGCTAGAACCTGGGGCTCAACCCTTCAAGCATTTCGGGACTTTGCGTTTCACTAAGTTGGGTGATAGTTCACCTCCTTCCTCTTGACTCGTGAATTCCTAATTCTCCCTGGATAATCAACGATCCTTATCTCTCCTGGAACCAATGGTTGAGATTTACTTCGTGACTTTGTGTACCGAAGATTTTCACTTCCAATCTTCCGATTCGCAAAATTCCGAAAGATCCTCGTGACTAATCAGTGCACGACTTCTCAAGGATCTAATGGTCTAAAATGGTTCACTTCCTCCCACATGGATATTAACCCTTAATCTTGTCCATCTTTCAAAATTTCTTCTTCTGAAGGATTTCTCCAGCTAAATCCTCCGTACTTGTTCTTCCTTTGAACTTTGAATTCCTCAAAGGGATTTTTTCGACACTTAATTTATTTCTTGTCCTGTGCACTCCTTGCAACTAGCGTATTACTAGAAAAACCAAGTTATTTCCCCAACGTTTTCTCCAAATCAAAGACTTTGCATACGCACTCATTGCGTTTAATATGCACACTTTGCATAGAAAAGTTCCATGCTATCTCTTCTAAGATTTGAGTCGAAAGACTCCTCCACACACATACTCTTTGCGTTCAATATGCACTCCTTGCATAACTTATAGAAGAGAAACACTTGAAACTTATTCAATTATTCATTCACCATGAACTTCATACACTCACAAAATTCATAACAACAGTAAAATTGTAAAGCAATATCAACACTATACAATTGGATGAATTTTCCTTTGTTCTATTCATTTAAAAAAAACATGATTACAGCGGCTATCTTCTTACAGACACAAAAATGAAAATACTTGTCTAAAAGGCTAAGAGCACTCTCCACTCTTCTTCCTTCTAGCTAAGTTCTATCACCTTCTATTCTAGCGGTTACCTACTCAACTTAATTAAGTGCAACCTAATGACTAATAGAAAATATCCTACACCTGTAATATTTTACAGTCATGTAAGGATTTACAATCGCTTCGTCCTTTTGAACGGTAGCTCGAATTTACATACAACTAATTTAATTAACCGCTACCAAGATGGTTAAGAGTCGGTTTGGTTCTTTCAATGCATGAAGTGTCGAGTTCTATTCCACCTCCGCTTTTATTGATTTGATAGCGATGCTCCTGCATCAATACTCAAAAATTTCAAACTAGCATAGATGCATCTTATCCCTAGAGCTATTAAGCACCAAGAGGGATCAAAAGACCCCATGTACAAACCTCTCAAAACCTGAAATATCTGGGGTTAAGATGGATCTATGCTGATTATTTTATTTTATTGTTTTAATGACAATGCTTTTTTCATTCTCTTTTTAATATTAGAAATCAGACATCAATATTTTACCATTTTATTTTATACATGAGAATGACTCATCTCTTCCACCCCACTAAGTAAAGTGCACTGTGAGCTTGACAAAAATCTCTTCCACTCCACGAAATTGACAAAAATCTCTTCCACTCCATGAAGTAAAGTGCACTCAGCTTGACAAAAATAGGTGTCCTGAAATATGATTCCACCCCAGGAAGTAAAGTGCTCTATGAGCTTCACAAAAATAGGTGTCCTGAAATATGATTAAATAGTAGCCCTGAAAATTCAAGTTAAACGTAAATAATTAATATGGCAACGAAAGGTTAAATGTAAACAATAAATAAGGCAACGAAAGGCATTATTTTCCAGAAAGGACATCTCTGTGCATGTGTAAGAAAGAGGCATTCTTACATCTCTCTGCCTTGATCTTTCTTCATATCTCTAGAGAGACAGAGATTTGTCATTTTATTTTCATGATTTAGAAGAACAACGCTATTCTACATAGAATCATTTTGGCATTAGGTTACCAGGAACAAATGATATTTGTAAGATCTATCATTGTCTCATTATGTATGCACAACTTCTGGAAATTTCAGAAAGCTGAAGAAGGAAAAATTCAATTAAGAATCACTGGGTACATACAAAAAGAATACTGGTGGAGAATGTCAAGGAATACCGACTATAGAAGATACACGGATTTTCTCAAATCCCAGATTATACATGCTGTTGGAGCACATAGTCATCAGGATTATAATAATCCGCTATTAGTCGGTACATGTATGAAGGGTTGTGTCCTCCACTACAAAACAAGAGTAGGAGACTGAGCAATATATCATGAAACCCTGTCTGAAATTAAATCCAAAATCTTACTGATATGAGATTATAAAGAGAAAATGACATGAAAGAAACCATTTTATTCTATTTCTAATGCCATAAACAAGACATATTTAAGATTGCATGTTAAATGAATTCACACACCCATCATTTCCATAGAGAAAAGATGACACTCACGTATCAGTAATGAAAAGGCTCACAAGTTGTGGGGGAGCATAGTCAAATGCTGGATTGACAACACGCAGTCTTGTACCCCTGGTTCCACTATCGATACAGTCAGAGAAGTCTCCAGAATCCAAAAATTATGATGGCGATTTAAGGTCATTCAACAAAACTTCGGGGTTGTGTGGATACAGAGGGCAGAACTGCAAAACAAAGGGGAATGGATTTAATGTTATACATAAAATGAATTTCGATGCATAATCAATCTAACTGCCAATTGATCCTTTGCAGATTCAATAACAAAATTAAAGACACAAAAAATAGGATGCCAGTATTCTAGGCTTAAATGCCAGTCTCGTCTTTTAACAATAATTTAAATAAGACTGTATATTGTATATTGAAGGTAACAGGCATAGTTTTGTAACTTGTTCAATAGAAAATTTAAAGAATTCTTCGCTGTACCAAGAGCTAGATACTTCAACAACCTAAACAGAAATGAATTACTTTGAAGTTTCAATGCAAGAATTGAAGGTTAAAACTGGCTTTAATATGAAGTAAAAATTTAACTTCAGAACTTCAAAGTCAAACAAAACTGACATCTGGTATCCTGAGTGTATTCATGATAAGGAACTAATCAAACCATTCAAAAGATTCGATATCTACATTTCCTAAGATTTGAATTATATGATGGTTTCTAAACTTTGATATATATATATATATATATATATATATATATATATATAAGAGAAATAACCAGAGATTAATATGATTTACTTTATTTGTATCAAAATGGCCGCATAACTCTGGTCTTTGTAGCAACTTGTCTGTGCTTTGGAAAGCCAGACCTGTAAAGTGTAAAATGAATTGTGTGTCTAATGAAACATTTATCAAGCCTGAGATGATGTCAGAGCAATACGCACTTACACTGTATCCATAAAGTGAATTAGGTATCAAAGTGATTTTCCTGAATGTCACAAAGCTATAATCAGCAGAATACACATACTCATTGCAATTGATGGTCTTGACAGCTAGTTGTGTTATTTAATTCTAATAACCAATGAAACTTTAGAGTTATGAAGTTTGAAACACACTCAGTCACCCCAGGGAATATAAAAAGAAATAAATAGGGGGAAACAATATGCGCATCCATAGATGATGTAAGCCCAGTCAACAGGATTGTCCACTAGTACAATATCTCAAGGGATTGCCTATGGCCCTCCCCATGCTAAGTACAACAAAACATAAACAGTATAAAAAATACACACAGTACTTCCAACTAGGAGATGCCATCAAGTTGAATACAATTGTGACAAGTTCCAGCCTTTTCATCTCCCAAAACTTACCTTAGAATGTCATGTAAAAAAGAATCCATGGTTATCGCAGTCTCCAATGCAATCAGGGGTGGAATCCAAGTATACCCTCATGACGAAGAGGTTCTATATTTTGTTATGTCACTCGCTAGGTTGATAAATATTTTTTTCTTGTCTATCCAACTCTTTTGTACATAGAAGAAATCAAAGGAGCAAAAGAGCAAATGCAAAATATACTTTAAAATCATTCATTAATTCTATTGACACATTTTTTGGAAGTTTTTTCATACCCTATTTTGGTAATCCATAGTTGGGGTTTTATTGAAAGGAAGTTACCCTTCCTCGCCCTCTTTTTCAGGCTCTAGAGGTTTATATCAATGTTTTGGGGTACCCTTTTAGTTCAAGAATACATTTGGTCAATACTTCCTATGTCTTGACATTTTACTAAAAAGAATAATGTTTACATATAGCATCTTATAGACTTATCCCTTTGTAATGTGGGTAACGCCAATAATTCCAAAATTGCTTAGACCCCTTCCTTCTTACATCTAAACTTTATCTTTGATAAGTCCCTTTCATTTTCAATCACAACCCAATTTATTCCTTTTCCTAAATTCGTGCATTTTTTACTCTTTTTTGGAGTCCAAATTGGTCTTGTTAGGCAAGGTGCTTCTGATATATATCTTTATTTTTATAGCTGAAAAATCTTTTCAGTGAAGGATGGGAGGGAACACTTCCTAACTCTTACTTCTTTTTCTAGCTTATTTTCTCCCTCTCTAATCTCTTAACCAGTTTCCATGTGAGTTTTCTATCGCATGGAATTTTTTGGTGAGAGATGATATTTAGTATTTACTTTCCAGAAAAAAGCCCATTTCTCCAAGTTCTTAGTGAGAATGCATTGCTATTTTCCAACAATGGCAAAGAAGTTTATCACGGCTAAGAAAATGGACCACTTCTACTTACAATATGAGGTTTTACAATATGTTATGATGTACCCTTTTACCTCAGGAATACAACATTCATCAGAATCCTATGTATTGCTAAAAAGAAATCAGTCCCTTCATAATATAGCCAACTCTAACAATTACAAAATATTATTGATACCCCTTGCCTCCTAAATTTGGTTTTAGCTTTGGTCAAAGCTTACCCATTATGGATCAAAGCACAATTTTCTTCATTCCTAACCTTCTGTTTTTTGGTACTCCTTTCAGGAACCCCACTTAGTCTTCTTTGGACCAAATTCTCTTTGATTAATATGTTTGATTCTTTAAGGAGAAATTTAGGAAGACTTCCATCTTCTGTTATTGAATTTCTACTATCTAACTGGACATATACATGTCTTGGTTTTCCTTCTTTCATTTGGCCTAATCATATTGAAGTTTAGATCACTGTCTCAACTTTCAAGTGTTTTAAGTGTGAATTTTCCAGCCTAGATGATTGTTGCCCTAATGTTCTCTTATTAAAAACTCAAAACATATTTACCTAACAACTGAAAATTAATTTTCCAAACATTGCATCAATCAAACAATAGCTGAAAAAATGAACAACCAAAGAATAAAACACATACACATGGATTTCTCCTTCGAAACAAATTTTCATTCCTTTGATCAAAGCTTACAAGGTGATTCTGCAGCCTATTTAAAAACAACAGTTGTACAATCATTAATCACCTATATCTGAGTTTGGATAGCTTGTTGATCTCTTTAGTAGATCTACTCATTTTCTTCCTGATGCACTCTTCCTTCCTTCATCCCTCTTTCTCTCTTCCCATGTGTATGATATCTCTCCTATCCTATCATATTTATGCTTTGAGAGAGGATAACTACTCTCCTCAATCCTAGTTGCCACCTATCTCAATTGATGTATAGCTAAGATTAAATCCTAATCTAAGTCACTAATGTTCTAGAACATTTCATTTAGATTTCTAAGACTAGTTGATTTCAAAACAATAAACTTTAACGTTTTCTAAATGAAATTACAAGATAGAAATAGTGGTCACCTTTCCACAGTGGTCACCAAAGAAATGTCTCAAACCACTTCCTGCATGTTCACACTGAACTTGTGCAAGAAGTTCTTGCTCGAGCTATATTTCTCAACATTAAGATGGTAGGAAGGTGATAGTAATTGTATTCAATGTGCCATATTCTAAAATCCTTTCACCAAGGACAATAAGGGCTCTAGAGACTTGATTTTTCTCTAGCAAAATAAGTTTTTTGATATCCTCTTTGATGGATAGAAGGGAGCCCTTGCTATTTGATTCTGCATTTTCTAGTTTTTGTGCTTCCATATCTAACCACTTAACCAATTCCCCGTGTGGGTTTTCTATTCTTTAGAATTTTTAGGTTAGACTCAATAATGAATTTACAAAGAAGTCCATTTTCTTGGGGTTCTTACTTCTTAGTGACTGTGCTTTGTTATTTTCCAATGGTGGTGGAGAGGCCTTTTAGTCCCTCTATTATATTTTCCTCTAATGATGCTGGGATTAGGAGGTTTACAACTTTCAGCCATGTAAAAATACTTAGTGATCGAGAATACTGGATGAAGGATCTATCTTTTGGTGTGGGGCTCAAGTATTAAAAGTTAAAACTCACTACTTAGATTCCCCTTGCCCTTCTACACCAACATAGTTCTATCGCTTGTTGCACATTTCTTTGACCTTGCCACACATGTTCATACAATTATAAATAAGTGAGGAGAGTAGGAATATCAATGCATAAATTATAAGTTTATTAGTATATCCCCATTCATTTCTTGATGAATGTGTATGGCAAGAAATGGTGACAAATTAACAATTACTCTTACAAGTGCGAAAAGCACCAGTTACACAGTAACTAAAGAATGTCTAAAGTAGGGGCAGGTAATAAATATCCTAGCAAACTAACCATTCCTACATTGTCATGCTTTCTGATACACAAAGATAGCTACCAAGGCACTCAATGCAAACAACACCTCTAATCAAATTATTAGAGGATGTGTAGGTCGACGAAGGATAGTAAATGCTTAATACATTTGTATTTCTAAAGGCGTGTCCCTATATGCGACATATATTCTCTGCAAAGATAACTGCCAGCATACTGTCTAAACCATCTAACTGATATCAAACCTGCAAAATTGGTTCGTACATGGAGGAACAATAGATCTGGAACAAATGTGGTTGCAAGGAGATTGGACAGATGCTATGTTGTTGAAGACTTATTATCTGATGTTGGATTAACAAATCTTAGGTCGATTTCCCGTATATATCGGACCATGCCCCCATATTCCTCCAATTAGAATTTTTACCTATCCACAAGGCATACCCATTTAAGCTAAAATCACACTAGCTAAAGGAACATGAATTCACAGATTTAGTCATAAATCTATGGATGGATCCAACATTCCGTTCTGAAAGGGGCAGTAAAAAATGATTGGTCTGGAAATTAATTGTTTTTAAGTCACTAACCAAACGATGGTATAAAGAAATTAAACAAAGGAAAATGGATAATTTGGAGACTTTGGAATCCAAGATCAAGGATTTGGTTATGCACTTGGTGGACAATCCATCAAATGTTGAAGAAGGTGGGAGGCTTAGACTTCGGGAATTAGAAAGGAACAAGATACTTAGAGGAAAGGAAGAACTCTGGAGGCTCCGAAGTAGAGCTATTTGACACTCTAGTGGGGATAGTAATAGAATTTTTTTTCACAGAGTGGCTAGTAATAATAGATCCAAAAAACATATCTGGGAAATTTCAGATGATAGTGGACAGACTTATAATGAACAGGAAACCATCAAGGCAACAACTTTCCACCATTATAATTTTTTTTATAAATATGGGGATGAGCTAAATATAATTGAAAAACTCCATTTGGTGGATTTATACCCTCATATGGTAAGTGAGGAAGAGTCAAATACATTTTGTAAACCTGTGACTTTAGAAGAATTGAAACAAGTACTTTTCCATTTCAAAAAGGAGAAGAGCCCTGAACCAGATGGCTTTTCCTCAGAATTCTTCACATTCTTCTTTGATATTGTTGGTGAGGACCTCCTCGACATGGTGGAGGAAGCGAGGAGATATCGGGTAGTGGTGAGAAGTTTAAATTCTACTTTCATTACACTGATTCCAAAGGCCAACAAACCAATTACCTTTGTTGATTACCGATCGATTTCACTCTGCAATTTGTGCTATAAAATTATATCAAAGATCATAGCAAACTGAATCAAGCCTGTTCTTTTAAAATTTTATTGACTGGAACAACTGGGTTTTCTTCAAGGAAGGAGGATTCAGGATGCAGTAGGCACAACCCATGAAAGTATACACAGTATAAAAAAGAAAAATATGAAATATCTGGTCTTAAAACTGGATTTAAACAAGACATATGACTGCATTGATTGGAAACTCCTAAGATTGATATTGATAAAGGATGGATTTGGGATACAGATGCCCAATTGGATCATGGCATGTGTAACTTCACCAACATATTCAGTATTGATAAATGGTGAGGATATAGATTTTTTTAGAAGTGGCAGAGGATTGCGTCAAGGTTGTCCGCTATCGCCATTACTCTTTATTCTAATCATGGAGGGACTCAACTTACTTCTAAAGAAATCCACCAGGGAAGGTACTGTTACAGGTATTAAGGTATCTCGTTTACAACTTTTTTTACATTTGTTGTTCATTGATGATATTCTCATTATGACTAGAGCCACAATTCAAGAATGGTGGGAAATTGACAAATTGATCGGTCTCTTTTGTAAAGCATATGGATTATTGGTAAACCAAACAAAAACTACACTACACTATGCAAGACTTTCGAACATGGAACTAGTATCCTTCCAGAACCTTCTTCCATATACCTTCAGTGAGTTATCTTCAGGCTTCAAATATTTGGGCTACTATCTCAAGACTGGAGCACACAAAGAAGAAGATTGGGATTGGTTGGCAGCCATAATAACAAAAAAGATAAATAACTGGTGTAATCATTGGCTTTCTTTGGGTGGGAGATACATTCTTATTAAATCTATTTTGGAGGGACAATCAATCTAGTGGATGTCACTGGACACAATTTTGCGATCAGTTCTATCAAAGATCGGAAGATTGATGTTCCATTTCCTTTGGAACAGACAAAAGGACACTCAACACTTCCACCTGTGCATATGGGATGTCCTCTCCAAACCAAAGAAAAACGATGGATGGGGTTTTATAAATCTTCCCTTCTTCAACACGGCACTGACAGTTAACACCCTTTGGAGAGTCCTCACACACGAGGGCATTTGGCAGAGAATACTAAAGGACAAATATCTCCCAAATTTATCTTTGATAAACTGGTATAGAATGGAAGAGCACAAGAGCAAAAGTGCGTCCAGAATGTGGACTAGCTTACTCTAATCGGTACAAGTCATTAAAAAGTGGTTGAGCTGGGTGCCTGAAATTGGTTAGCACATTAAAATTGGCAAAGAAAAGATTTTAGGTATGGGTGAAAAAACAATACTATCCGATGAAATTATCTTGTGCCTGAATAATAAAAATATAACTGTATTAGCTAATGAAACAATCGGTCATAATCCAATTACATTAATGGAATCATGGATTGATAACACTGTATTGGGGCTGATGGGTTCACAAAAGAGAGAATGGGACACATATTACGTTGATCTAAATGAAGCTGGGGTTTCTCTACAAGGCACCGAAGATGATCTATTATGGACAGGAGGAGACACATCCGACAACATATCAGTAAAAAACATTTACAAAGCAATCCTTTCAACACAAAATATCTCGGTGCAAACAGGTTGGAAGACAACTTTATGGAAGTGGAACGTCCAGTTAAAGATAAAACTTTTTATCTGGATGGTATCAGAAAATAAAGTTTTGACCTGGGAGAAGTTAAAGAGAAAAGGCTGGCATGGACCGGGAATTTGTATGCTCTGCAAGAATAACACTGAAGACATTGATCATTTATTTGTTCAGTACCCTTTCTCTAGGACTATCTGGGCTAGAGAAACGACCTACCTCAATGTAAAAAACTGGTGGGAGAGGGGAAATTTCAATTCGGTATTTATTTCCTAGGTTCTGGATAAAACTGTGGCCACAAATCTGGCAGTTTTGCTTTGCTGGTATATTTGGCTCGAGAGGAACTAGGTATTATTCGAAGATAAGCAACCATCCATTGGGTCTATAACTTGCAGGATTATTGGGGCACACAACCCTCGTGCACATCAACAAAAATTATTTGCTAGGTACAAGAGACCTCTTGTACAATCAGAGAATATTACTTTTGCCTTATTTGATGGGGCTTAAATCAAAGGAGGAACAATACGTGGTGCAGGGGGAGTGATAAAAGAACCTAATCGGGAAGTAATGAGATGGTTTATCAACTACGGGAGGGGTATAGATACCAAAGAGGAATTATTTGGTGCCTGGGTGACACTTACACTTGAAAAATTGTGGGATATCAATAGACTAAATATTTTGGGTGATTCCAAAGTCATAATAGATTGGTTGAATCAAAACACTAATCTACATGCTACTGAAATTGAAGGTTGGATGTGCAGGACAAGATCGATCATCACAGATTTCCAAGAAATTGAGTTCACACACATTTTTGGGAACACAACAAAGAGGCAGATTTCCTTTCCAAGCAAGGATTGCTGGAACAAAAAGGAATACTAACACATTTCTTAGTGACTGATGGGAGGATTGGTCGTATGTATCAGATTAATTTGTTCTGAATTGTCTTTTCTTCCTTTATTTTATTAATTAGCCATTGATTTGAGGAGTGTGATATATTTTCTTTGGTACTGATATGGAGAACTATTAGTTTTCTTTTGTGAAACTCGAGGGTGACTTGGAGTCCCCGAGTATATGAAATAACTCTTAGATTAGCTTATTTGTCGAAATGTAAATCTGTTTTTTCAATGGAGATATTCCTTGGGAAGTTTCCTGCAGATGTAAATGAATTTTTATTAATATAAAAATTTGAGCGAATTTTCATTTGGAAAAAACAAATGCCAACATACTAAATGCAAACAACACATGCTACACACTTATTGATGAGTGTTTGTGACAAGGAAGGGAAATAAACACCTTTGTACATTTAATAATGCATCCAGTCCATAAAGACAACACTTTTTACATTGTTAGTATCATTAGATGCTTTTTTCATTTAGGGATATTAATATATTTTCCTCTTCTTTCTTCCCATAGGCCTAAGGCATAATGTCCAAAAGTGGCAGTTTAGCAAATGACCTATCATCAAATAACTAATCCACACAACTAGTTGACAATGTAATCATATTATCAAGCTTCAAACAAAAATGAAAGCTACCTTGTGTAACGTGGCTAGTACAACAAATGGGACTACATGTCGATGAGCAACAAGTGCAACCATATGATGTCCTACTGGTGATATGACTCCACCATTGGCCATGATAGCATGAGCACCTACCATCACCTTCCCATCAAAGTAAATATGGTAAATAGTATCAGTAAAATATCATTTAATTAATAGAAGATGTTAGGGTAATCACTCACCATGTTCACATATAATATCATATCAAAGACAGTTGAATCAATAATCATTGGTTTTTGCAAATCTTTTGCAACGAGTTCTTTAGCAAGGGCATGTCCTTGATATATGCAAGGTGTATTCTTCACATTGATTATTTACTAAAGTAGAACTTCAATTTTTGCATTTGGACTTTGTAAAAAGGCATTTGGTACCTAGGAGCACCCTCTGCATTGAAAAATAGAAAAGATCTATTTTTCTTCGCCTCACAGAGAAATTGCATCACTGCCCTTGAGTGTCCTAAAGTTAATATCACATCACTAAAACCCCACAACATATTTTGTTAATCAGTAGTAGACAGAGATGGAAGACACATTATTAAAAAACTAATAGATATTAGAGACACTTATCTAAATGAAATCCATGTTACAAATGACTATTACTCGACAACTTCCAAATTAACAACTATCCAGAACTATTACAAACCACATTTTAAACTATATTTGGGTTGTTTAAATTAGTGTTGTATATATTGCCGATATATCGTATATATCATATTTATCGCCGAGATAAAGGGGAAAATGATATATTCGATGGAATATATCGTGATATATCCGATACATTGAATGTGTCGCGACACAATCAATGTATCACGATATATTCTAAAAATATTGCAAGTCGACAAAATATATCGACTTGCTAAATAAAAAATGTGGAAAAGTGCGCATGAAGAGGGTTTTAAGGCCGCAGGTCACTTTTTTTCATTCATTGTTTCATTCCTAAGGTGCGAGAGAGCTAGAGATCAATTCATTTTCATTCTTAGCAAAGGTTAATGTACCTGTCCCTCTCAGTATTGATATTGTATTTTTTTTTTAAATATCTACAACAGAGTCGCTATTGTGACGTCTTGGAGTGTTGCTCCCATAGAAACCATGTTGGAGTTGATGCCTCTTCACGTCTCTCTTGCCACCTCCAAGACGTCTCTCTTGCCACCTCCAAGACATCTCTCTTGCCACCTCCAAGACGTCTTTTGTTCCACCTCCAAGACGTCGCTCCTGTCACCTCCAAGACATCGGTCTTTCCACCTCCAAGAGTGTTGCTCCCATAGCAACCACGTCGGAGTTGATACCTCTTAACGTCACTCTTGCCACCTCCAAGATGTCACTTTTTCTACCTCCAAGACGTCGCTCTTTCCACCTCCAAGACGTCTCTTGTTCCACCTCCAAGACATCTCTCTTACCACATCCAAGACTTCGGTCTTGCCAGCTCCAAGACGTCGGTCTTACACCGGCTATATGGGGTTTGGATAGCCAAATCCGAAATGACACGTGTCTGCATGAAACTTTGCAATAAATATGATATCTATGTCATCGAAAAAGTGACGTCATGTGAAATGACATTTGAGGGGGTCCCCTGTTTTTCGTTCTCCTGACAATATAAAGTGGCAATTACATCGAACACACCATCAAAATTTGACCCAAATGTACTAGTGATATATCTTGAGAATCCATCTTTGATAGAGAAATCCTCCTACCCCCTACATTTTCCAGCACTTCATCTATAAACAGGGTAGGAAATGGGTTTTTTAAACAAGCATCATTCATGTTTCTTAGATATACACATATCCTAATTCCTATTTTCTTATTTTCTTGAACTACCATTGGACTGATCCATTCTCATTTTTCAATAGGTTCTATAATTCTAGATTCCATCATCCTGGCTATCTCTACTTTTACCTTCTTCTTATATGCGGGGTTCATTCTATATGGTCACTATTTCACAGGTTTGAAATTTGGCTTCATCAAAATCTTTATTTCTCCTAACTCCCAAACAATCCCTTTCATCTCTGAGAATGTAGTTGGAAACATATCTTGTTATTCATGCAGTAAGTCGACAATCTTCATGACTATCTCATCGCTTCGGTAGTCTCCTATGCTCACAAAATTAGGCCTATCTTTTGTACCAATGTTCAGTTTCCATGTTCTCAAATGCTTGGCATGATTTGTAGATTCAAGTTGTGGTCCTTCTACTATACACTTCCCTTCTTTTTATGGTATCTACAAATTCAGAGTGTCTCCATCCTCCTACTTTTTGAAAAATATTATAACAATCTACTACCCCTTCAATTGTCATAAAAAAACTAGGTGCACTATACAAAGGTACAGACCTTGTCAATTCTTCTGATGAAAAAATATTGTTCTTGATAACCTGCAAGGATTAATCAATCAAAGGATCATAATTTTCAAATATGAACGTTACCTTGAAGTTCCTTTTCAACTCTTCCCAATCTCATGTTCCTCCGTGCACTTCTAATTCTATGTACAAATTCTTTAGAATTTGTCCAGAGTATGCACAAGCAATTGTGTCCACTCTTGCTTAGGTATTGATCTCCATATCGATATGCACTATGTAATATGTTCTGCAGGGAAATTTATTCTAACATAATTCTACATAGAATATTTGTTCTATGTCCCAAACCTGACTTGTAGTAACCTTTTGTACTGCTCCCAATCCTCTATTATGTTCTTATGTGCATCCCACCATCTAGCTGGATGCACTTTCAACACAACACCTAAATCCAATAATATTTTTTGATATGATATTTGCAATTCAAATTCTCTTATGAAAGAAGCTACATTAGTTAGTCAAACATACCTTGGCGGTTCAACTATCTCAATTCCAATCCATCAGAACATGCAGGTAGTCCAAGCACATTTACTTTTCGATACTTCATTCAATATTTGTTTTCGATTATCCAGATCCTCTTTTGAGTATGATGAACACGAACTAATACTCCACCAACTGATTATACCCTCAATTGTAGGATTCATATAATCATCCATCCATGCAATCATATTATACATATTATCAAGTCCTTTTCCCTTTCCTGATTATACAAATATTCTTCCTTCAGTGGGATCTAACGACGGAATAATCTTCAATTATTCTAATTCAAATACCATATGTCTCTTCTTTAGATCAATTATAGTTTGGTTATCAAACTCCCAATCAAGTCCTAATAGTGCGGGATAAGGTGTACTACCATCTACTATTTTGATCACTTCAAAGTCTTCTATACTACACACTCCATCAATATGAATGGTTACCCTTGTCATTCTTCCAACTGGAACAATCTTATGCTGGTTCGCTAGTCTCAGTTGGATAGGTGACCATATCAATTTCAATTGTCCCATGATCTCCCAAATTTTCCTCAATATGACATTATCTTCAGACCCCGGATCTTGAATGATATTGTCCATGTCATAATATCCTATATGTGCATTAAGTCGTAAATCCCTATTCCTTATCTTATTGTGATGCACCTGGTTAACTACTCGGTGTGTGACATGTATCTATTTCTCTTGTTCATAATGGTCAATCATTCCATGCATGCTTCTCAAAGAAAATTCATCTTTCATTAATTCTAAACAATTTCTTAGGAAAATTTGCAAAGTGCTTACCTTTTCAACTTACTTTTCCAAATGGTCATAGACTAGAGGCATATCATACACTGGTGGTGTATCATAAAAAGGTGGTGCAGTCGATTTCGATGATATCCATCCTACTCTATCCAATTATTTTCTTTCTTGCTGGTAGGTCTCTTTCTCTTTTCTACGATCAAACAACAAAAAAGCTATGTTGATTTCCTTACCCAATGGTGAATTCTATTCTGTTGATCCATCACATCATCTTTGGTTCTCATCCTCTGCGTGTAACCATTTCTATCTTAGGTTATTTGTCACACTTTTTGGCTACTATCATCTATACATGTACATTCCCCTTTTCTTGTCATTTTGCTATCAACTGTGGACAATCCCTTGTCGCATGGTCTAGTGCTCTGCAATATGTACATGTCATGCAAGGATTCAAACAGACTCGTGCTAGGTGCCCTCACTTATTGCAATTATAAATATGATTGGTATTCTTCTTCTAAAAAATTATCCTCCTCTGCGACCTATGAACCCTCCTCATCCTCCTTGATTATAACCTCTTAGAGTATTATACTACAAAAATGATCATTATGATTCTTCACCATGGAATATGTATACATTTGTAGTTCTCTCTCTCATCAAGCCAAATGTGCGACAATCCTTCTCTTCATGTCTGAATGACTTACAAAAGTTGAAAAAAAGGTTTCTAGTAGTGCTCTGGTATTTCTGCATCAGGGACAGTTATTAGGATGGTGACCCATCATCTTGTAAATCTCATAGCATAGTCCTAATGGATTTTTCACTCCTGTATTCAATTATTGTTGAAATGTTGGACACTCATTCTTATGATGACCTTATGTTCTACAATTAGTGCACTATACTTCTTCGTGCTTCTCTTTCTCCTTAGCAATTTATTGCAACCAAATGGTCAATGATGCTATCTTTGATTGAAAATGAGCCATCCCTTCATTATTCTCTCCTATAGGGGATGCTTCCAATTTCATATAAATTTTTAGAGCTTCTAATTACATCACAATGTTTTGTTGTGCCAAAGGGAAACATATATGTGACAATAATCCTTTAACAAACTGCTCCCTGTGATGTTCATCTAGAATCTGGAATGTCAACCGATCCTTTAGTATCTTGAATCTTTGATCATAGTCCCACTCTAATTCATTTACTATCTTCTTGATCTCTTTTAGCTCTATAATGCACTATGACTCAGACTTAAGCTTCTGAAACTCTTTCAACAAATCTTGTCTTACCTCTGCCAATTATCTAGTTTTTCCTCCAGGTGTAGTATTATGATACTTCATGTACCATAATAATGCGCATTCTGTGAAGTTCGTTTCCAACTGCACAATCTTCAGATCATTTTCCTGGATGTCCTTCACAATCCATATTGTTTCACAAATAAACAAATGTTGTTTTGGATCCTCTGATCCTGCCCTATGAAAGATAGGCACCCTTAAGGTGGGATCTACCCCTTCCATCATGTTTGGCACAATATTCTCTCCTGATACAACAAATTGATTTTGACTCGGCACACTACTTCCACTAATCTCATTACTTCTACTACTTTATGTAATTCATTCACCAACGACAATTGACAAAGCTTCCTATCTTACCTCATTTCTTAGCAACGCGCATGGATTCATGGGTTCGATGTAGAGTCCAATATGAGTCAGATCCTCTTATACTAGATTGAGCTGATGGATCTTTTCCTCTTCTATGTGCATACTTCCTTTGATCTGGAGTATTACAAAAGTGTCTCTTTATTCAATCTCACTGTGCTTCCCCTCTCTCTCAGCCACAATCCTCTTCTTATTCGCTCTAAATCTCTTACCATTGTGTAGTAATCCAATCTCTTTGTTTGTCACACCTCTTATTCTCTTTTAATCCTTAGTCCATACATTCATCACTCCTTCTCTTCATCCCTTTTTACTCTAATGTCATTCCTTAGTCATCCCCCAGTCCCCCTATGTGTGTGAAGGTGCTCATAAATCATGTTCCATTTTCATAACTCCCTTGTCGCAAAACAACATCTTAATCCACATAGATAGTGACTTCAAGTATCTCCTGAATGATCCTTTAAATAATTCCCTATGAGCATTACCATATGAATGGGTAAAATCTATGGAAATTTAATAATGTAACCACCTAGCACACTATCCAACTAGTGATTAAATATTTGTGATGTATTATTGCTCACTGCATTAAATTTTTGAATTAAATCAGAGGTTCAATTCCTCAGAACCATAGTTCGATATCTTCTAATTTGTTCAACAAATCTCTGGATCCACTCTGCTAAAATATTTGGGAAGTCAACAAAGAAAATTTCATTCAAATCTATAAACACATGCCTTTGTATCCATTCCTATGTGTTGATACATGGATTATTATTCTAATCTATGGTAAACTCAATCTCCTTCATGTTCAACCATTTCCCAATCTCCTCCTTAGTACACCTCCACATCCCCCTCAGTCGCAAATACTAGTTCCGACAACGAAACCATCTGATGATGCATAGTGGGAATACTAGAAGTTAAACATTTATTCACCAAAAAATTCCAAGATATCGTCCCTTTCGGCATCACCCGCAAGCAAGTGAAGTCTCACCTGAGGTACCTACAAGGACTGCAGGGACCAGGTTTCCACAGTCATGGGAAATATGAGGCATTCATCACAACCATTCACTTAGCATCCATTCATATATCTTGTGGGAGAAACCATAACAACATAACAACCTATGAAAAATTCATATTACTTAAGAATTCAACATGTGCATGGAACCATCAAATACATATTCAAATTAACCATTAAGCATCTATAGCATGTGTGCATAAAATATATTAAACCAACACATCATAAAAACAAACACATTAGAAAACAAATATTTAACGTGGTTCACCCCAAAATGGGATACGTCCACAACGACTTGCTTCCTATATTATTCATTCATAGTATTCAATACAACCATGTGAACTCCACTCATACAATATTCTTCAGTTAAAACCCAAACTTGCCTATATCGTTCTATTTTATAGTGCACACATACCCCTCAACTAATTTTTTACTCAGTGCATACTCAACAACTTAACAACCAATAACGGACAACTAACCACGAGCTCTCCCATCTCATCTCTACCCAAAAACTCATTACATATTTATATATTGCTACTATGGCTTATCCCATTACAAAATGGCCAAATGGTCTAATTATTACTAACTGAATTATTCCTTCCACACGTTGTGTGTTGGAAATGCAGTAATTTTATTCTGTGCATGTTACTCTTTCAATGAATTTTCACATGGTTTTCTCTTTCATGATTCCCAAAACTTACCCAAAATGTCCTACTCCAACTATGAGGGAAGCCCAAAATGTCCTACTCCAACTATGGGGGAAGGAGAACTGGAAATTAATTCTAAGGGTGGATGTATGGTGGATGCATTGCATGTAAGAGTACTATTTTTTTGGATCATGAACTACAAAACCACATGTTGTTCCAAAAGGGCCCTTTGGTACTCCAAGTAGTTATGTGGTAGTCAGAGTGTTCAAGCTTAGAGATCATAGATGTTCTTTGCTACCAATTATGGGTAAAAGTTTTGAAAAAATTATAGTGTAGAGGAGCAATGAGGCTTCATGTCTAAGTGTCTATGTAAAGGGGGATTCAAACCTAAACTGGTGGTTGGTTACTCTTATTATAGAGTTGTACCACCATGGTAGTGGGGCATTGATCAATTAAAATGGGTCATTCATCAATTCATGTGAGTATTCCTAACATGATTGTTTGAGGTAATAGCCTCAAGTGAAGTGTGTTTCTTAACGATGTCTTAACAAACTATCATGAGCATGACATACAATTATCCTTTTAGGGAAAAAAATGGGATGTTGAGATGAAAGAAGACGGAGAAAAGACAATCCTAGTGAACTATATCTTGCATTTTTTTGAAGAGAAAATTCAAAGGTCAATGAGAGGGGGACGAGTAGTTAGGTTCTCTAAAAAGGATTCAAGTTCTTGACTGAGAGGAGCACGTGATGAATTTGATATGGTTGAATGATCCACTCAATTGAGGGACTAATTTTTGTGGAACTATTCGATAAAAGGAAAATATCATGATTTGATTACATGTGGATTTTGATGTTGGAGTACAATACTCTACTAGGATGAACAAGGGATCCATTTGACTTGGTCAAACACTCAAATTAGTGGATGTGGGGCATTATTTAGTCATGGAATGAATCATGAATCAATACATATCAGTGAGTTAATTAGGAACTTAGGTGTGCAAGCATATATATGTAATGTGATTGAGATTATGTTGATTGAGATTATGTTAGTGCACCATAGGTGGTTAAGTTAGTCAATGGAGGTTGCAATGATGTACATTGTTAACCAATAGAGTTGTCTATGAAATTGATAATCACTAGGACAAAGAGAATGTTTGGTTACCATAATTAACAAGTGATATCACCATTGTCCTATAGTATTGGTCAATTTAGGTTCATTCTTAACATGCCAAAGTCAATAGGCTCAAGTGAAATTCCCTCCCTAGTGATGTGTCTCCATAGTACTTTTAGCTAAAAATAGGAATAGTCTTTGGGAAGGTAATGAGGAAACACTTTAATGAATGAAGAGGAAACAAAGACAATATTTACATGGAAAAATATGCTAATGATGTGAGATACAAGAAATCTAAAATGGAGTAGCATCATATGGATATACGTTCATACTTTGATTAGGACATAGGTTATAGGCATGTATTCTCTTTGTGTAGGTGGTTGGTGTTCTACGTGAGACCACCACTTGTTTTGAGCAAGTTTCCTATAACACCAAGAATCATTAGAAAAAGAATTAATCTTGGTTGACAAAGGAACTTAATGCACATATGTTCAACATGAAAACCTGATAATAAGGATCATCCTAAGAACATTGACATGAATAGAATTAGGACAACAATTGTTGATAACAATAGAGAGATCAAAGTGATTGATATAGATTTATTGGATAGTGTAACTTGTGATGATAATACATGATTTGTATCAAATCAGTTGGAGCAATATCATGGAAATGGTTGAGGGCCACTTCATCCTTTTGGGAATTCTCCCTTGGAATATAGATCTATTAAGACCATAGAGAACCACTCAATCGAAGGGACTAAGAAGATGAAGTGATCAACATACTAGTAATGAAGAAAAATATAATAGAATGTTCTCTAAAAGTTGGAAGTTAAAATATGCTAGATGAATCATTTGAGGTAAATCCTTCAACCAATTAATATGATATATGATCAATGAACAAGTTGATTGATGTATGATGCTATGGAAATCTCATGGATTTGATGATATCCTTGAGGATGATTTATGTAGATGAAGATTCAAAGATGGGTAGAGCAAGTGTGCATGTTAAATGGCCAACATACATTTGTGTCAATCATGGTGAACCATGTCATGATGCATTTGATGGTGAACCAAAGTTTTGAGTGTTTTATACAATTTCCCATAACATATTTGATTTTTTATCTAGACTTTCCGCTTTGAGGTTTTATTTGGCCTTTTCCTTAGGCACAAGGAGAAGATATGCAAAATATTTGGTTTGGAACTTGATAAATGATGACTAAGTTAAGGGCATGCATGATTTGGTGAACTAATGTTATCTCAAATGATAGCATTAGTTCATTAACATTTAATGTTTCCACTGCCTTTGTTCTTGACACTCCCTTTATTCTTGAGTAGAATTAATTGTCACACTATGCAATACCTGTCACACCACCATACCATGCATTACTATCAATGAAGACACGAGTCTTCATGAATAATGGGCTGATAAGACCAATAAGTAAGTATGAATCCTTTGAGAAAAAAACCTGGTTACTTGTAGCTGCAACAGCTCGACTCATTTGCAAAATGGCTGGAGGGTAACCAACATGTAGCCATCTAAACCTGATAAGAAGAAGGTGGTACCTGCACCCGAAGTCTTTGGTAGAATCCAGATAAGGCACTGATGACATTACCACCAGGTGCAATCTCCAGAACATGAGGCATCATTGAATCGTCGTTGTCGCTGCCTGTGTAGAGTGTTCGGGCTACTTTGGGCTTGATTTTTGCACCAAGAGGGCGGCCCCTTCAGCGAGATTGCTGCGCATTCTCACTGTTGTCTTCCCCGGCATTGACAGATAGCTGCGTATTCCCACTGTTGTTAACGATCGCTTCAACACTGTTGTTTCCGCTAGCATCTTCAAATTGAACGTTTTCCAGAGCAGCAACGTAAGTAGAATCTGACTCAGTTGTTCCTGTAGTGAAAGAAAAATTCGACTCCATCATTGTGGATGAAAGGTAAGTCTGCTTAAGAAAAAATCGAAAGTTAGAATGGACATCCATTGGGCCTTACTGAGAAATATTTAGAGCCGCACTTTTGAAAAAATATTGAAACACTACCTAATATATCGTATGGCTTTCAAAGAGGCAACCATGATTGACCGTGCAACTGTGGTGTCTCTTCTTGGGCCGTGTTGGCATGAGAGCTAGTGGATCTCAATCAAGCTCTATGGCCTCCTCCTCCATTTTTTTCTTTGGAAAGAAAAAGAAGCTTCCCTCTTCCATGGCCTCTGTCTCCTTCTCTCCATGAGTCAAGGTAAAAGGTGGCTTAAATATTTTTACACAGTGAAATAGGCTGAATTGCTTTCCTTAACTTTCCGGATTATTCACCATCTTTTAACGATTTCTTGCTTCCAGATTGATCTTCGCCCCTTAACGATTGTGTACAGAAGCAACCAAACATTGAAGTGATGGCTCCGCTCCTGCTGTCGTCTCTGCTGAAGAGCATTTCTCTCTGTCTCTGTTATCCCCGTACCTGCTGATCAAATTGGATTGACTGAAACAGGATAACCCATGCAAAACATCTGCCACGCTGTGTTGACGGTCCGTGATCATTGCAGGGGACATGATATTCGCTTCCGTCGAGCCAGACAAAAATCAATATCCCGGAAGGCGAACCAGATTTAAGCCAGTACAACAAGCGAGGGCGAAAGCTGATTTAAAGTCTGGGTTATAACCTTCATAGGCCTATTGGTCTTAAAGAAGGAGAGGCATCCTTCATTAATTCAGGAGAGTCCGGGAGCAAGACGTAGCGAGCAACAGCCTCTCCCAATAGATATGCAGTCTGAAAAGACAATCCAGCCTGATCAGGGCCCCTAGCTTCAGGGACACCCTGCATGTGAGACAATGAGCGCTATGCATGTGAGACATGTCCAGTGTGTGCATGGAGCCCTATATGTGGAAGTTCATTATTACGCCGAAGTATACCTATTAACAATGGGCAGATTTAATAGGGGTTTAGTGCTTAATAAGTTTTCTATGGACATGATTAAATATGGCTGGAATATTCTTAGTAGTCACACAAAATAAATGGTTGTGATTTCAATCATTAACTTCCTAGCTATTATAAAGACATC
>ML789326.1:12668-35522 GCA_009831015.1 Picea engelmannii
TGCTCTCCTAGTCTGTGGAGAAAGGTGGTTTAAGAATGGTAAATTACCCACATAACTTTGCAATAAATTTTTGGTGTCAGATCACCAAAATCTCAACTAGAGCCATGGAATTCCCATCGCATGGATAAAGGAGGAATGGAAAGGTACCTTCACATCAGTCCAGAGATACATCACATAGGAGGGTCGATTTCTAATTGTGCATTGCTATTGTTGGAGATACTTCACACACACCTAGGAATTATTTTTTCTTAAGGTTTTCCCTATGTTTATTAGACATTATCCAATATCCTACATTTTAGGGAGAATATTCATTTTCCTACATTCTAGGGGGGTATTCTCTTCAGTTCACACTTCAGTTGGATCAGTTGAGTGGAATCTTGATGCCATATTGGTTTCATCACCATGTAGCATTGGGATCATCACTGCTAATGTGCATTGTCCTTTGGATTGTCACCAGAGTGGCACATTACTGATGCTTCCATGATCTCCTCTTCATTTCACTTTGATTCAATCAGTTAATTGAGGACTGAGAGGCTACTTGACTTAGACTAGGTGGAAATTAACTCCTATAACTATCGGTGTGTGCCCAGATCACTCTATACCACCACTATAGCGCATTGGCTTCTCTTCCAATATGCATTAGTTTAGTTATACAGAGTATATCATGTGTAAATTATCATTCATTAACTCAATTAATACAATTCTTTGATTCTCAACTCTCATTTTTCGTCTTTTCTCATTTTTCTGCAAATTGTGTATGTCCTTTTCTAGATAGATCTTATCTGTTCAGGTTCATCCACATTTACATGGTATCAGGGCTGACAGATTGCTAGGAAAAAGACACACGAGACTCTTTTTGCAGGGACCGAAGATTGAAGACAGCGAGAAAATGGAATTTCCAAAATAATTCATTCTTACACCGTACAGTTTCTTTGCATGGAAGCACAAAATGGAATAGCATATTCGAAGCAGAGGATTATACAGGTTAACCATGGGAACAGAGATCGAACCTACATTATCCATAGAAAAATCCAAGTATATGAATTGGATGGATGAAGCGTATGGAACTATTTGCAGTATCATTTATCCTGAGCTCCTCTTTCACATATCCTCCTGTAAAACCCCTAATGAAGTCTGGACCAAAATGGAAGGACTTTTTGGAAAACAACACAAGATGAGGGGACATAAACTTGACATGGAATTACTCACTTTGGATCCAAAAATCTTTGACAATCTCCAAGATTTTTTTACCAAATATAAAGATTTGTTGTCGCAACTCAAGGCTTGTGAGGTTGATAAATCTAAAGAGGAGAAACAAATGGTCCTGACCATTCTTTCCAAACTTGGTCATGAATACTCAATGTTTGTATCCACATTTCATCCAGTTAGGCTTGCCTCTGGAGCCACCTGGAACATTCCCTCTCTTGAGGTCTTTATCGGGTCTCTGACGCAAGAGCAGAATAAGCTCATCAACATGGGAAAAATCAAAGGCTCAAAGGCACATGCACTTGTTGTGCAATATGGTAGCAGTCACCAAAATCTAAAATCTAAAAACAAAGGAAAATGGAAGGCACATTCAAATCCAAATAAGGAAGGGTACTCAAAAGCCTACAACAATTCCTCCAGATCCAAAGTTGGAAAGGGAAGAAAAGGGGAGAAATGCACTTACTGCCAACGAGGATTCCATCTAGAATCCACATGCATGCAGAAGCAGATAGATCAAATGGCACAAATACTTCATCAAAACAAACTTGGAGATCGCATCCCTGAGGGTGACAAGAAGAAGAAGCCAGAAGATCAAAACCCCAAGAAAGGTAATTCTAACCATGCTTTGATTGTCATTAACTTCTCTCCTGATGCTTGGATTGTATATTTAGGTGCATCACACCACATGGCATCCACAAAGGAAGTCTACTCTTCATTAGACGCATGCAAAGGTCCTCATATTTCGATGGGGGACGACTCTCCATTCGAAATCACCGACAAAGGGAGAGTTTAACTCACAAACATGAGCTTCGAGAATGTGCTACACTTTCCCAAACTCTTCATCAATATTCTCTCCATGTATCAAATGAAAAAATTTGGCATAGGAAAGAGAGTAATATTCACACCTGATGTTGTGGATATCTATGACATGCAAACTAATTCCAAAGTTGTTACTGGTGAGGTAAATCACCAATCCAGACTCTACACATTTTCTGAACCAGATTCTGCATTACTGCTTATTATCCCCATTTTGTAGATAACTAAGGAAATTATGTCTCGAGACCCTCAGGTTGTAGATATGGAGTGTCAAGAAACTACATGACCAATAGTACCCTTTTGTACAAAGGGAAATTCCTCTCACCACCACAGATGGTCACGGATTTCCATATTGTTGAATTTTCACTATGCTTGGCTCAAGCATGAGATTTATTTCATTTTAGTCATGTCCTTGAACCATAAACAAATGCAGCTACACTATTCACAATTGTTGCAATAACCAATATCACAAGAAGAAATACCATGCACAAGAACAAAAGAAATATCCTGGGAAAACTCTTCTCAACAAGGGAGAAAAACCCAACAATCCTTTTTTATATTCTCAAGAGAAGATCCTCCAACCATGAAACCCTAATGCATACAAGAGGGTGATCTACTACCTTGAAACATGCGCCCAAGAGAGGTGCACACTTCATCCCTAGAAGATGTACTTGCTGAAATTTCCAAATGACAAGTGACTTGTGTGTTTCCTCAATGTGTAAATCACCTTTATTTATACTATACTAAACACGACACAAGGTGTGCATGTTGGAACAACAGGGACGACCTCAATAACTCAGAAAATAATTAATTATTACAATAAACATTAATTATATTTCACATATGGTGGAGCTGACCTGTATCATTTACATCATAATTAGGGTTACAGGTAAATCTTACTCTCAGACAATACAGCAAGGGATCTCACACATCCACTAGTGCTCAGCCACTAGGGGCACGTCCACCTGTGCTCAACCACTAGAGGAACGTCCACCTATGCTCAACCATAGGGATGTCCTACTCAACAAATCTCTATCTCACTGAGAACACAGGAGAATCATCTGAAGTACCATCTCAAGCCTGACTCAAATGAGTCCACAAGGTAGGAGACCACGTGTCATAAGAACTCAGTCCATATTCTAACGCACACCCATCACATGGGAACCCTCACCCCACACAAGGGTACACATCGTTTCATCTCAATATAGAGAGGAATGACACACCCATCTCATGGTCATCCTCACCCCACACAGGGGCACACATCATCTCATATAAATCTAGAGAGGAATGACACCCATCTCATGGGCACACCCAACACATGGTCTCTCTCACAGGTCGACTCACTCAACCTGTTTCCTAGAGGATGTCTCATGAATTTGTAATCATCAACACTCCCTCTCAGCTAGGGAGGCATTATCCACCAGGCCAAGTCTCTCACAAAATTACTCGAACTTCATCTTGGCAAGTGGTTTGGTGAAGATATCTACAATCTACTCATGTGTAGGAAGGTATTGCACGTGTACCTCTTTCCTCTGCACCATGTCTCTGATATAATGATATTTTATCTCAATGTGTTTCAATCTATTGTGAAACACAGGATTCTTAGAGAGCTTCACACAACTCTGGTTATCATAATGAATAAATGTAGGATCCATCTCATGATCAATTAAATATGTCAGGAGCTTGTGAAGCCACACTACTTTGCAGACTACCAAACTCAATGATATATACTCTACTTTTGTGGTACTCAAGCCATAGAGATCTATTTCCTACTACACCAGGAAACCATGGCAGACCCCAAGGTATAACAACAATTGGATGTGCTCTTCTATTCCATTGCGCTCCCTGCCCAATCTGCATCGACATGTCCCTACAAAATCAAGTCTACATTGGAGGCATATCTCAAGCCATATCCAACTGTGCCTCGTAGATATCTCAATACATGCTTCGTTGTTATCCAGTGAGTTTGTCTCGACTGACTCATGAACTGATTAAGTACATTCACTGCATAGCATATATGAGGTCCAGTGTTAACCAGATACATCAATGATCCAATAAGTTTTCGATACAAATGTGGATCAATCTCTCCTGAATCAGTAGAAGCATCATTAATTTTCTTCAAATCCATCACCATCGATGTAGGCATGGATTTGCACTCTGTCATATCAAACTTCTTCAATATCTCGACCGTATATTTTCCTTGACTCGGGAAAATCTCATCAGTCCTTTGTCATACTTCTAGTCCCAAGAAGTAGTGCATCATACCCAGATCCTTCATCTCAAATTCAAAAGTCAATGCTCGCTTGCATTCAACAATAAGTCTTTCTGAACCGGTGAGGAATAAGTCATCCACATACAGGACCAAGATTAGGCACTCATTACCAACAATGTGATAATATAGGTTTGGATCAGCAGCACTCTTGTTGAATCCCAAACTCATCAAGAATCCATCCATCTTCTCGTACCAAGCACGAGGCGCTTGCTTTATTCCATACATGGATTTCTTCAACCTGCACACATGAGTTTTCTCGTCGTGTATCACGAATCCTTTTGGTTGCTCGATGTAAACTTCTTCATCAATATCACCATTGAGAAATGTTGTCTTTACATCCATCTTATGTAGTTTCCAACCCATGGATGCATCTAGTGCAATGATAGTATGGATGGAAGTGTATCAGGATACTGGAGAAAATGTATCATCATAGTAAATTCCCTCCACCTGTGAGAATCCTCTAGCTACAAATCTCGCTTTGTATTTCTTGACACTTCCATAATCTACATGTTTGATCTTATAGATCCACTTGGGGGTCACTACAGACTTCCCTTCTGGTCTCGAAACAATATCCCACACATTATTCTTCATGATGGACTCATACTCTTCTGTCATGGTATCTTGCCATACATGTTGACCTGTTGCTTCTCCATGTCAATAAGGCTCAGTATCAATGATCTGGCTCATGGCTGAAACATAGCTCGAAAATCTCTTTGGTTTCTTTCTCTCTCAGAATGTGCCTCGAGGAGTTGCATGTCCCTCTGCCTCTTTCAAAGTCTGTCGAGCCCAGGCAGGCCTTTTTATGGCCTACTGCAATGTGTCTGGGAACATCAACTGGAGGAAGATGGATCAACTGGAACAACGGTTTTCTCCCTCTAAACTGTTGAAGGGGAGAAGGTATTTTCTTTTCCTTTTTCTAAAATAGTTTCACTCCCTCTGAGTCAAGTGACTCCCTCTAAAGTCTGAAGGATAGACATATTCATTTTTCTGTGTTGCTAACCTGGAGATATCTCATGTATTCTTAGGTCCTCTACTGACTCTACAGTACTAGGATAATAATAAACCAAGAAAAATTGGACTCTTGTACCAGGGATAATGGTCCAAATCATGAGGGCTCCCATACCAGGGATAATACCCTTCATCATCAAAATGCAAGAAACTATAGGTTAATAAAATAAGGAAAGGAGTACAAAAACTTACCCTAGTATACAGTCATGCTCAATCTCGTATTTTTTTTTAGAGGAAGTAATCCTCATCTATCACATCATCAACTTTCTAAGGTGGGTCTGGATCCATGTCAACAGTGGAAGTATATTGTATTTCTTCCTTCGAGGTAGGACAATTTCTCGCAATGTGTCCATACTTGTCACATCTGAAGCACTGGACCTTTGACATGTCTTTTCTCTGATAACCTAAATTTTTCTTGTCTTTGAATGTTTTCCTGAAGTTTCTTTTATTTATTCCTCCTTTCTTTGTATGAAGTGCAAGAGCATGATTTTCATCATGAGGGGAGTCTTCCACTCCTCTAGCTATAAGTTTGATTTCTTCATGAGTACAGTCTGTCCATAGACAATCAAAAGTAGGTAGTTTCTCTCTACCACTGATACTTTGAAGAAATGGTTCCCAATGTTTTGGCAGAATATTGAGAGTAGCCAAAACAATTTCTATGTTTGATATGATTTCTCCAATGGCACCTAGCTGATCTCTAACATCTTCATGAAGAAGGTAGCCACAGTGTCACCTTTTGTCATCTTGATGCTTTGAAGTTGGCCCTTTAATGTAAGAGCTATGAGGGTGTTGTTACTCTCAAACATATTCTTCAATGCTTCATACATTTATTAAGTTGTCTTCACGTTGGAAATACGAGGTAGGAGATGATCTCTTACTGAGTAGATGATTATATTTCTTGCCTTGACATCATCTTCCTTCCTTTCTTCCTTCCTTTCTTCCTTCTCTTCATCGGTAGTTGTCTCTGGTAAACCGTTTTGTATCACCCATAATAAATCTTCTTATTCAAGGGTGACTTGAAGTATTAACTTCTAGGAACTAAAGTTACTTGATCCATCAAGCCTATCTTCCACCAAGGTTTTGTTCACCATATTTTCAGATTCTTCACAAACCCTTGCCATCTGGGCTAGAAAACCTAACGTCTAGGCTAGGATAGCAAACTTAGTTTTTTTTGGGCTTATGACTGCCAACAATAAGCCTTGAAAGTTAGAAGAACACTAGTAATATGAAAATCTCCTTCAATGAGCTGTAGAAACCCTAGATCTGAAATTTCTACAGAAAATTGCAAAACCCTAGAAACCCTACGGCCAAAAATCCAAAATTCTTGGAATTGCACTTTGAGAGTATTTGGAGGTGCGCTGAAGGAGTTTTTACTCTCCTATGCCAATTTTATCCCCAATGTCCAAGAATAAAGTGTTGGAAAACCCAAAAAGAGAGGGTCGTGCGGATTTTCTAGAAACCTTAGGAGGGTAGTATGGTTCTATAGAAGGGAGGACGACTTGCTTTAATTCTTTTGTAATGGGTTCTTCAAAACATATGCTTTGATTCCATGTTGAATTTCCACTACACTTGGCTCAAGCATGAGGTTTATTTCATTTTAGTCATGTACTTGAACCATAAACAAATGCAGCTACACTACTCACAATTGTTGCAATAACCAAGATCATGAGAAGAAATATCATGCACAAGAACACAAGAAATATCCTCGAAAAACCCTTCTCAACAAGGGAGAAAACCCCAGCAATCCTTTCCATATTCTCAAGAGAATATCCTCCAACCATGAAACCCTAATGCATAAAAGAAAGTTCTCTACTACCTTGAAACTTGTGCCCAAGAGTGGTGTGCACTTCAGCCCTAGAAGATGTACTTGCTGAAATTTCCAAATAACAAGTGACTTGTGTGTTTCCTCAATGGGGAAATCACCTTTATTTATACTATACTAGACACACAAAAGGTGTGTCTGTTGGCACAACAGGACCAACCTCAATAACTCATAAAATAATTGATTGTTACAATAAACATTAATTATCTTTCACATATGGTGGAGCCAACATATACCCTCTACATACAAATTAGGGTTACAGGTAAATATTACTCTCAAAAAATATAGCAAGGGATCTCACACATCCACTAGTGCTCAGCGACTAGGGGCACGTCCACCTGTGCTCAACCAAAAGGACGTCCTACTCAACAGATCTCTATCTCACTGAGTCCATGGGAGAATCATCTAAAGTACCATCTCAAGCCTAACTCAACTAATTCCACAAGGAAGGAGACCACACGTCATAACAACTCATTCCAGAGTCTGACGCACACCCATCACATGGGCATCTTCACCCCACATAAGGGTACACATCATTTCATCTCAATCCATAGAGGAATGACACACCCATCTCATGGGCATCCTCACCCCACACAGGGGCACACATCGTCTCATCTTAGTCTAGAGAGGAATGACACACCCATCTCATGGGCACACCCAATACATGGGCTCGCTCACAGGTCGACTCACTCAGTATGTGCCCTGGAGGATGTCTCATGAAGCTGTAATAATCAACACAGATGGAATCCACCACATCAGTGGGCTTCTAGAAGGTAATGGGCCTTGCTCCATGAGGTACAAGTCACTATTATGGTGAGCATAATTTCAATATTTAAGCCATTTGAGTATGTTGTATCTTAGATTGCTCTATAATTCATGATATATTATTGAACATAATGCCTTGTTCCCTACTTGACCTTGGTGGTTGACATTTTTCCCTAGTAAGTGGTCTTCCTTGGGAATGGGTTTGCTACTAGGAAATCCCTTAAAGAACCATTATACCGATACCGACCATACTTACCACTTTCCATCATTATTCCCCTCCATTTCCTTATCTCTTGGGATTTTAGGGTTTATTGACCCAAGAAGGGGTTGTCCCTCTTTCTATGGGAAGAAGGGGTTGAAGGCCTAGAGGGGTTGATGTTGGGTAAAAGATAAAATCCTTGTATAAACCTTCCAGATGCTTTGCCCAGTGATCACCCAAGAAAGAAGTGAAATGCTTATCTTTGAGTAAAAGGGGCCCACAATATAATAAAGAATGATTAAAAGGTTAGTTGAAGGATAGGAGGTCTCATCACGAGCCGACCTATCACATCCATGAATATTTAGTGGTATGACATTGCCATCATCTGGTCACCAAACCAGGGTAATGGCTCTCAGTTGCATGGATGAGACAAAGGGAGTTTTATCACGAGTCATCCTTCTCATTCCCACTAGGTGTTTTTGGGTGACATTTCCATCATTTGGTCACCATGCGAGGGTAGTGACCTGCAACCTCCCCTTATGTTATATTGAAATAAAATACAAATAAAGAAAGATAAAATGAAAGTGATGGGCTTGGAAAAAGTGCATTGTGGACGAAGGTACCACACACCCTCTACAAAGGCACCCATGAACTAGACACTACAACCCCTTGTATGTCATGATCCCTATTCCCATTGAGTCTTGACCCCAACCACTCCATCCACTTTACATGGATTAGAGAGGGATCTCTTGGAAACTTTCCTTGACCTAGGGAAAGATCTACCCAATAGGACACCTCGTCAACCCTCCCATATTCAAGCTTGACAAGTTGCATAGTGTCTTTGAGCAATTAATTGTTTTATATAGTGATCTTTGATGCACATGCTTATGTGGCTTATTTATTGATTGGATTCACTTATCATGATGTTATGATTTGAGATCCTTGGAGGGCGTGTGTATTTGTCTTTGCAGGACCTATTTGGTGGACATTTTTGGGAGAACAAGCCTAGCTTGGGCTTCCATGGGGCTACAATCCCACAGGTTGGATGCCAAGGGATCGCATGCCATATGATAAAGATTAGACTTGGAAGGCTTTGACGGTGACTTGGATGACATAGCCTATCCCCCCACATGCCAAACGTTTTGCCAAGGAGAGGATAAATGTCACTCCTAGAGGAATTACGTCACCTAGGGGGGTTAAGGCTTGGTGGTGAGGTGCCACTCATTTACACATGGATGTTTTGATGAGAAGAGGGTCTTCACCATGAGGATATTGTCTAGATTATTGACATGTGGCCTTTGGAGGCCTATCGATGCTTCTCCAACACCAATGACTTCTTCTAAGTGGAAAAACGTCCCCTAAAGGGAGACGTCCATGTAAAATTAGGGTTTATTTGTGAAAAAGTGAAACTTTAAATGAATAATTTAATATTACTTTGATAAAGGGGGCAATATTAGGGTTGTTTACCCCTAGTCTTTTGGTTTACCCCTTAATTTGTGGACAAGTCACCTTGGTCACATTTGTATAAATAAGAGATCATAAGATCTCATTTTAATATAACTCTCCCTCATTCTCAAAAGTATTGGTTTGAAATTTGCGCTACACTTGGCTGTATTTGTCTCTTGTGAACTTGTTTATGGCTATCTTGATTAATGGTTGATGGAGGAGTGAGGCGCTAGCCTTGGATAAATGCTTTCTATCTTTTATGGTGGATTATCTTAGCATCTTTCTTGATTTGGTATGGTCTTTTACTCTTATTCTATCATTCTTTTTCAATTCAAGGATTGTTGTGGTAGGAGCTAGGTGGGAAGTATAAGGGAATACACCCCCACCGTAGTCTTCTTCATTTTATGCTTCATGTTATTGATTAAACAAGGGTTTGCTAAGAGAAGTATAAGGGCATACACCCTCTTATAGTTTAAACCCTAGCTAGAGAAACTTTCCTTGGGAAGTAAAAGGGCTTACACCCCCAAGGAGGTATCTTCTCTAGATATTTCTTTTATTTGACTCCATTAACCCAATAGTAAAGGCACTAGTCATATATGTTTTGCATTGGAGATATAAAAGCATTGCCTTGGGAAACATGAAATTCTATCTTTTGAAAGGTCTCTTGATTGGAGTTGGTTTGCCTCATTGAGAGGAGTATTCCCCTACTAGGGCGTCCCCTCTCTCCCACCACTTTACTTGATGTTACAAACCCTAACCTGCAGCCATTAGGGCTGATCTAACCTAGATAAACTACTAACCATAAATCATAAACTAACCCTAGAATATCTCCTTAATTTTGCACACTAACTCCACTAATTAGGGCACATATTTTGGGCTAATTGTTGGCATATTGGTGGTGTAATTTGTTGATATAAGTGACTGAAAGATACAGCCATAAGGCTCCAATTTTCTGTAGAAATATACATGTTACGATAGCTTTCTTTATTCATCTTCAAAGTGCCATTTTTCAGCCTATATTCATTGTTGATCTTGATGTTGATTTTCTTAACTAGTTTAGATCCTTTCATGCTGATTTAGATGATTTATTTACTGATATAAATTGTCATATATTGTTGCAAATTAGGGATAGCAAGCTTAACTTGTTGATCCATACTAACATATATCATTGCAAGTTGGATTTTCTTGTGTCTTGGATAGGTACAATCATCCGGATAAGTACTATACCTTTGGGGAAACAATCACTTGACTTAAAATGCATCTCTTCCCACATTTCACTCCACTTAGACTTGACCTCTAAGGGATTCACTTCCATCTCTTTCCCCTAGAGTCATTGGGATTGCCTCCCTAGAGTGACCTAGTCACCCTTCAAGTGCGGGACCTACATCGAGGTGACATTGGGTGTAGGATTCCCAAGTTATATCTCTTGCTTTGTGGTTGGGTCGGGCTTTTCCCATCCTATAACTTACACTATAACATTTTGGCGTCATTTCCGGGGAGGATTTTGAATCCTCTCTGTACCCTAAGGACACTTTGGTAAGCTATCCCAAAACCTTTTACTTAGCTTACCTGGCAAATCCACCTAAGGGACGTTCCTTTTCTCTTTTCCTTGATGAGCTCATATTGAAACTCATCTGGTGACTCCACCTTCCCAGAATCCTTCTTTCCCCAAAACGTTTCCCCCAGGGAGGTTCAAGCCTTCTAAGGCTTACAAAAGAAGGCATCCTCTAAAGTCTCTCGTTGCTAAAACTCTTTTCCGTAAATCCCTTCCTCTTGCTCCAATGGCTCGCCCTTGGGGAAGGGACCTCTACAAACCCCTTAATATGGCCAATATCCTAGGTTACCCTAACAAAATGCCAATAAAAGTCAACAAGTGGTTGCCAAAGTTCCCAGGAAACAATGACATAACAGTTGAAGACAACATTTATTTCATGGGTCAGGACATGGACAATGCAAATATTGATCATGAAGATGTGGCCAAGAGGTTATTTGCTTCACCATTGACTGAATAAGCCCTTGATTGGTTCAAAGGACTCCCCGATAATCATATCGCGTCTTATGATGCCTTTTCCAACTTATTCAAGAGAAGATGGTCAAGAAAGGCAGATGGTGGGACACTTGGGACTCAGTTCAATCAAATAAAGAAAACGGGGGAAGAAACAGTAAAGGAATTCATTTCCAGATTTGACAGGTTGTACAATCAAATTCCAACAGATTATCGTCCTATGGCATTATTAGTACATCTCCTTTACATGAATGCTTTTGAAGGGAAGTACCAATACATTCTCAAAGATAAAAATCCCACATCATTGGTAGAGGATAAAGAGTTCAGTATTGGCATTGAAGAGAATCTCCTTGATTCAAAAATAGAACCTTTTCAGTACCCTCATACCAAGATATAAGCATGGATGAAGGTTTCCAACAATAGTGTTCCTGATCCAATTGCTCTTCTGACTCAAAAGATAGCCCAGATGAATACTTGGTTTGTTTAGGTGCATAATCATCTTATGAACCTTATGAATACAGTGGAAATAAATCAATCTGCTCCCAGACCTCAATTTTCCAAACAGTAGAGAGATGCCACCAGTTGGAAACCAAGACCTCAACAAGAGGCAAAGGCCCAAAATACTTTGAAACCTGTTGGGACAATTGATATAGAATCTTGGTGTCTCCCATGCCAAGAACCCCACAGGGAAGATGAGTTCCCCTGACGAGACTAAGATTAACTTGACGATATAAAATTCATGATTTTCAATTTCAACGATGAACAGGTTACCCAAGAACAAATCAATGAATCCAGAAGAATAGGAGAAAGAAAGGGGAGACTTCGGGCCTTAAATAAATTGACAGATGATCAGAAGAAGAAATTAAGGAGGAGGGAAATTCTAACCTACAAAAGAAAAAATGATCCATCCCCTCTGTCACAGCCTGATACTCTTCTTCCATCTGCATAAAAGGTGGCTCCACCACCTCCATTGTTGGTATGTGAGTTGCTTCCTAAGAAAAATCCTATAGATGACATTCAGTTGAATATAGATGTTGCACGCATGTTTGGAAAACTGAATATGACGGTCCCAGTGACAGAGATGTGTAAGATCCCTTCCGTAAAAAGGGTAATTTTGAGGATATTACAGGTGCCAGCCGAGAAGGAGGATCCTCCCATCATGTTAAACACTATGTATCTCAATTGGCCAAGAGACAAGAACCCTCCCTTCTTATCTTTCATTAGGCATGAATGACCTTTTCTTGAACAACTGCATGCTTGATTCAGGGGCCTCAGCAAATGTCATGTCATTGAAGATAATGAAACATATTGTCTTGAAGACAACCCGACCTTATGGAAATATGTGTGGAATTGATTCCAAAAAAATCAAAGTTCTCGGGGTATGTGAGGACATTGAGGTTTTCTTGATTGATTTTCCACATATCATCATTCTCATGGACACAGTGATAATCGACTTTCCAGATGCTTGGGGAATGCTCTTATCTAGGAGTTGTTCTACTGCTCTTGGGGGTTTCCTTAGAATGGATCTCACCCATGCACGCATTCCTATGGGAGATGGAAATTTTCAGATACTATACAATCGGGAGAAATTTGATAGACAAGTGATGGGTCCTGATGGTCCTGATTATGCCAGCGAATGCGATTATGATATACTCCCACAAACCATTGAGTATGATCCATCTGAGCTACATTTTATGCAGGTGGAATCCATAGACACGCTTCTTCCATGGACAGATCAATACAAAGACAAACTTGCAAAATACCATGGAAAGGAACCAGGGTCTATCCAAATTTTGAAGAAGGAAGATGAAAAACATGAATAAATTGTTAAAGATACAGTCCACACAGAGCCTCCATACGATAAGAATAAACCTTGCATCGATTTCAATGAAGGAATTCTTGTGCTCATGTGGGACAAAAGAAAGGGAAATCCCAGATATGACCAAAAGGACAACAATTCATGGCTTGGCCCTTACATCATCAAGAAGAAGTCTGACAAAGAAAGGTATTATCTGACAGCACTTTACAAGAGAAATATGCCACCACCGGTAGATGGGTCTCTTCTCCAACCTCACATCCATGTCACATGAATTCTTCAAGGCCCATACCCCAGGTAAGTAGGTAATTCATTTTGATTCCTTGCATTTGCATCTTGATTTCTCATATTAGTTTAGATGCATTTCATTTTCATTTTTCTCTACTTGTATTTTGATTTCATGCTTCTCATGCTTAGTTTAGAATTTTTTGAAAAAATGTCAAAATTTTGTTTTTCTAGCTTAGTTGGTTTTGATTATGATCATATGAGAATAAGGATGAGTAGGCCATCCTGCACTTGACAGCTTGATGTTTCCTTGTAGGCATAGATATACAAGGAGATGATGGGGTTCTCATGCACTCTATGGCGAGCACATGTCCCCAAGTAGGAGCCAAATGTTATCCCCATTTTGTGGATAAATAAGGAGATTATGTCTTGAGGCCCTCAAGGTGCAGATATGAAGTGTCGAGAAACTACATGACCAGCAGTACCCTTTTGCACAGATGGAAACCCCTCTCACCACCACAGATGGTCAAAGAATTCCATATGGCATCCACCACATCATCTAGCTTCTGGAAGGCAGTGGGCCTTGCTCCATGAGGTACAAGTCAATATTATGGTGAGCATAATTTCAATATTTAAGCCATTTGAGTATGTTGTATCTTAAATTTCTCTAGATTTCATTATATATGCTTAGACATTATGTCTTTTTCCCTGCTTCACCTTGGTGGTTGACATTCTTCCCTAGTAAGTGGTCTTCCTTGGGAATGGGTTTGCTACTAGGAACTCCCTTAAAGAGCCATCGTATTTCTCACGACCATACTTACCACTTTCCATCATTATTCTCCTCCATTTCCTTATCTCTTGGGATTTTAGGGTGTATTGACCCAAGAAGGGGTTGTCCCTCATTCTATGGGAAGAAGGGGTTGAAGGCCCAGAGGGGTTGATGTCGGGTAAAAGATAAAAGTCGTGTATAAACCTTCCAGATGCTTCACCCAGGGATCACCCAAGAAAGCAGTGAAACACTTATCTTTGAGTAAAGGGGACCCACAATATAATAAATAATGCTTAAAATGTTAGTTGAAAGATAGGAGGTCTCAGCACGAGGTGACCTGTCATGTTCATGAATATCTACTGTTATGACATTGCCATCATCTGGTCACCAAACCAGGGTAATCATTCTTAGTTGCATCGCTAAGAGAAAGGGGGTCTCATCATGAGCCATCATTCTCATTTCCACTAGGTGTTTGTGGGTGACATTGCCATCATCTGATCACCACACCAGGGTAGTGACCTTCAACCTATCCTTATGCTATATTGAAATAAAATACAAAGAAAGAAAGATGAAAGGCAATTGATGGGCTTGGAAAAAGTGCATTGCAAACGAAGGTACCACACACCCTCTACAAAGGAACCCATGAATGAGACACTACGATCCCTTGTATGTCATGATCCCTATGCCCATTGAGTCTTGAACCCAACCACTTCATCCACTTTACATGTATTAGAGAGGAATCTCTTGGAAACTTTCCTTGACCTAGGGAAAGATCTACCCAATAGGACACCTTGTCAACCCTCCCATATTCAAGCTTGACAAGTCACATAGTGTCTTTGAGAAATTAATTTTTTGATATAACGATATTTGATACACATGCTTAGGTGGATTATTTATTGATTGGATTCACTTATCATGATGTTATGAATTGGGATCCTTGGAGGGCGTGCTTATTTGTCTTTGCAAGACCTAGTTGGTGGACAGTTTTGGAAGAACAAGAATAGCTTGGGCTTCCATGGGGATACAAGCCCACATGTTGGATGCCAAGGGCTCACATGCCAGATGAGAAAGATCAGAATTGGAAGGCCTTGACGATGACTTGGATGACATAGCCTAACCCCACATACCAAATGTTTTGCCTATGAGAGGAAAAAAGTCACTCCTAGAGGCATGACATCACCTAGGGGGGTTAGGGCTTGGTGGTGAGGTGCCACTCATTAACACATGGATGTTTTGATGAGAAGAGGGTCTTCACCATGTGGATATTTTCTAGATGCTTGACGTGTGGCCTTTGGAGGCCTACCCATGCTTCTCCAACACCAACAACTTCTTCTAAATCTCAAAATGGACCCTAAAGGGGAGACGTCCATGTAAAATTAAGGTTTATTTGTGCAAAAGTGAAACTTTAAATGAATTATTTAATATTACTTTGCTAAAGGGGGCAAGATTAGGGTTGTTTACCCCTAGTCTTTTCATTTACCCCTTAATTTGTGGACAAGTCACCTTGGTGACATTTGTATAAATAAGAGATCATAAGATCTCATTTTAACATAACTCTCCCTCATTGTGAGAAGTATTGGTCTAAAATTTTCACTACACTTTTATCTATTTGTCTCTTGTGCACTTGTTTATGGCTATCTTGATGAATGGTTGATGGAGTGAGGCGCTAGCCTTGGATAAATGATTTCTAGCTTTTATGGTGGATTATATTAGCATATTTATTGATTTTGATATGGTCTTTTACTCTTATGATATCATTCTTTTTCAAGTCAAGGATTGTTGTGCTAGGATCTATGTGGGAATTATAAGGGAATACACCCCCACCATAGTCTTGTTCATTGTATGCTTCATGTTATTGGTTAAACAAGGTATAAGGGCATACACCCTCTTAGCTTAAACCCTAGCTAGAGAAACTTTCCTTGGGAAGTAAAAGGGATTACACCCCCAAGGAGGTAGCTTCTCTAGTTCTTTCTTTTATTTGACTTCATTAACCCAATAGTAAGGGCACTAGTCATATATTTTTTGCATTGGAGATATAAAATCATTGCCTTGGGAAACGTGAAATTTTATCTTTTGAAAGGTCTCTTGATTGGAGTTGGTTTTCCTCATTGAGAGGATTCTTCCCTTAATAGGGAGTCCCCTCTCTCCCACTACTTTACTTGTTGTTACAAACCCTAACCTACAACCATTAGGGCTGATCTAACCTAGATAAACTACTGACCACAACTCCTAAACTAACCCTAAACTAGCTCCTAAATTTTTCACACTAACTCCATTAATTAGGGCGCATATTTTGGGCTAATTGTTGGCATAGTTTGGTGGTGTAATTTTCTGATATAAGTGACTGAAAGATACAGCCATAAGTATGCAATTTTCTGCATAAATATACATGTTACAACAGTTTACTTTATTCAGCTTCAAAGTGCCATTTTTCAACCTATATTCATTGTTAATCTTGATGTTTATTTGCTTAACTAGTTTAGATCATTGCATGATGATTTAGATGTTTTATTTACTGATATAAATTGTCATCTATTGCTACAAATTAGGGACATAAATCTTAACTTCTTGATCCATACTAACATATATCATTTCCAGTTGGATTTTCTTGTGTCTCGGGCAGGTACAATCATCCAGAGAAGCACTATACCTTTGGGACAACAATCACTTAATTTACAAGGAATATCTTCCCACATTTCACTCCACTTAGACTTGACCTCTAGGGGCTTCACTTCCATCTCTATCCATATCCATATCTTTCCCCCTAGGGTCACCGGGGTCGCCTCCCTAGAGTGACCTAGTCACCCTTAAAATGTGGGACCTACATCAAGGTGACATTGGGTGGAGGATTCCCAAGTTATATCTCTTGCTTTGTGGTTGGATTGGTATTTTCCCAAACTACAACTTGTGCTATAACACTTCTTATGCATGTTGATGAAAGTAGTAGGATATGGTACGAAAGGTTCGGGCATTTAAATTTTAGATACATGCAATAGCTTAGCAAGCAGGGAATGGTTGAAGGTATACGTGGCATCCACTTCTCCAAAGGAATTTGTGAGGGATGTGTCGTTGGAAAGCACCCTCAAAAAAAGTTCGACAAAGGAAAGACTCAAAAGGCCTCCTTTCCTTTGGATCTGATCCACAGTGATCTCATGGGCCCTTTTCCGCATCCATCAATCAGTAAAGCAAGGTACGTGCTCACTTTTATTAATGATTTCTCACACTACACTTGGACATTCTTTCTTAGGAAAAAATCTGAGGTCTTTCATCATCTCAGGGATTTCAAAGCCCTTGTTGAGACAGAATCAAGAAGGAATATCAAATTCCTCCGAATAGATAATGGGGGGATGTATGTCAACCATGAGGTACAGAATCTTTCTCTTGAGGTTGGGATTCAGTTGCAACACATGGTTCCCTATACTACGCAGCAAAATAAAGTTGCTACGCAAAAGAATAGATCCCTGAAAGAGATGGCATCTTCCATGCTTCATGCAAAGTCACTTCCACAGATATTATGGGTTGAAGCACTTAATTGTGTGAATACATCCAAAACAAATCCCCCCATAGATCTATCAAGGATAAGACCTCGTTCGATGCTTGGAGTGGCCTCAAACCAGAAGTGACCCACTTCCATATATTCGGTTCATGTGCATCAGCCATGATTCCCTCTAAGAAGAGGAAGGTACTTGATCCACAGAGTACAGAGTGTATCTTTGTTGGATACCCAGATGGTGTGAAGGGATACAGACTCATCGATCCCTCTACAGACCGACTCATCATTGAGTCGCGGTGTCCAATTCAAGGAAAGTATCTCGCATGCACCTCAAGATCCGCATGCAGACACTTTTGTTCTTACACCTATCAGAGATGATGAGCATGCACATGCCGACTCTTCTTAGATGAGAGTTTTGATTCAAAGGATTTAGATGATTCAAATACCGATTCATTACAATCAGATGCAGATTTAGTGCATGTAGATGCAGAAGCGAAGCCAAAGCCGAGGCCCAAGTGGGCCAAGACTACTCTTTAGGATGTAGGAGATCTTGTTGGGGATCCAACCGATACCAGGAGTAATTTATCTGATTTCGAGGAGCCTCCTCTTACACTCACCACCACTAAATCAATGCCACCTAGGCATCTTTTCCTGGTTCAGTCTTCATATCCAGAATCCTATGGCGAGGCCATTGGGAATCCTCCATGCAGGAGGATTACAACTCCCTCCTCGAGAACCATAATTGGGATCTAGTTCTCCTCCTTTAGGAAGGAAACTTGTCAAGTGCATATGGGTCTACAGGACCAAGAGTGTAGTAGATGGAGAGGTTAGCAGATACAAAGCCAGGCTAGTCAACAAAGGATTTCAACAGGTGCATGGCATTGACTATGAAGAGACCTTAGCTCCAGTAGTGAAGATGGATTCCATACACTTGGCACTTGCCATTACAACAGCCAAGGGATGGAAATTCCATTAAATGGACATGAAGAATGCATTTCTTCACGGAGATCTCTCTAAGGAGATCTATATGGGGCAGCCCCAGGGCTTCATGAAGGATTCATCTTTGGTCTGGTGACTAAAGAAGTCCATTTATGGATTCAAGCATGCCCTGAGGGAATGGTATGCCAAGATGGACTCCTACTTGTTGTCACAGAACTTTGTATGTTGTAAGTTAGACCCGAACATTTACATGCTCAGGACGATTGATTCACTTCTACTCATATTTTTGTATGCTGATGATTTTTTGATCATTGGTTGCTCGACTTCAATGATTGTTGCAGTCAAGAGGATTCTTCATGACAGGTTCTTGATGACGAACATGGGTCTACTACATTTCTTCCTTGGTCTTGAGATCAATCAGGATGCATAAGGCATCAAACTGTCTCAGGCAAAGTATGCACGAGATTTCCTCAAGAGATTCCACATGACAGACTGCAATTATGCCCAAACTCCTTTCCTATCAGGAGTCAGACTTGAGGATGGCAGGGGCACTCCAATGGTATACAACACATTGTATAGACAACCAGTGGAGAGCTTGTACTATCTCACACACTCCAGACCAGACCTCTCCTATGCAGTCAGAGCAATCTCTCGGTTCATGCAAGATCCACATGAGTTACATTGGAAGGTTGCAAAGCATATCCTTCGATATGTATAGGGAACCATTACCTTTGGGATTCACTATGCAACAGACTCTGCATTGGACCTCAATGGGTTCACTAATTCTAACTGGATTGGCGACAACATTGATCGCAAGTCCACATCTAGTTACTCACTCAATCTGAGTTATGGGCCCATATGTTGGTCGAGCAAGAAGCAGGTTGTCATTGCTTTATCTTCAGCCGAGGCATAGTACAGAGGGGTATTTAACATAACCATTCAAGCTATGTGGCTACAACGTTTTCTCACTGAGTTTGGCATTCAGTTTCATCATTCGATCGTCATCTGGTGTGACAACCAAAGCACTCTAAATTTCTGCAGAGATCCATTTCAAAGGTTACAAATGAAGCACATCAAGATCCACATGCACTACATATGGGACTTAGTACACGAGGGGATCATCGACCTGAAATTATGTCCTTCAGCAAAATAGACTACAAACATCTTCACGAAGACCTTCACTAAGAAGAAGTTCCATTCTCAGCACAATCATCTTGCAGTAAAGGACACAGTTTCCTAGCAACTCTTAGTTCTTTTTTTGATACATTGTACCTTGTGGGGTGGGGGGGTTCGCATGAGGTTTTCCATCTTTCCTCATTTATTTCAGTGTGTCTTTGTTTTTTGGGTACCTAACAAGGCCTCGTTGTGGGGACCCATTCTTTTATTTTCACCATAGTGATGTTCAGAGGGGTGTTGGAGATACTTTAGGATTTCGTTTTCCTAAGGTTTTCCCTATGTTTATTAGTCATTATCTAGTCTCCTACATTTTATGGATAATATTACTTTTTCTACATTCTAGGTGAATATTCTCTTCAGTTCACACTTTAGTTGGATTAGTTGAGTGGAGTCTTGATGCCACATTAGTTCCATCACCATGCAACATTGGGATCATCACTGCTAATGCACATTGTCCTTGGGATTATCACCAGAGTGGCGCATTACTGATGCTTCCATGATATCCTCCTCATTTCACTTTGATACAGTCAGTTAACTTAGGACTGAGAGGCTAGTTGAATTAGACTAGGTGGCAGTTAACTCCCATTATTGTCGGTGTGTGTCCAGATCACTCTAGACCACCACTATGGCGCATTGGATTCTCTTCCAATGTGCATTAGTTTAGTTATATAGAGTATATCATGTGTAAATTATCATTCATTCACTCAGTTAATACAATTATTTGATTTTCTATCTCTCGTTTTCCATCTTTTCTCATTTTTATGCAAATTGTGTATGTCCTTTGCTAGCTAGATCTTATTTGTGCAGGTTCATCCACATTTATAGTTACCACCTTCGATTTCTCATGCACCTGAGCGGGGATAAAGAATTAATTTTTCCTTTTTTATTTACTCAAGAATTTAACTAAGATGGCCAGAAGGGTTCAGAGCCACCCTGAATCTTCCCACAGGAGCTTGCATCATCAGGGTTTGACTAAAATTTTGGTGCTCTTCGCTTTGGATGAAATTGAGATGCCTCGGGACTACTTTTTACAATTTGTAGGTTTACAAGAAAAAAAAAGAAAAAAATAGCCCGATCCACAAACTGAGGTTGAAAAAGATGAAGATAATCCAAAAGGGAGGGTTTCCCCTGAACCTGGTGGCTCATCAAAGGCTGCCCAAAAAACAACAAAAAATAAAAAGGCCTCCAAAATGAAGGGTACCCAATCCTGAAGAAACAAATCAGCCACTCCAGTAAAGGAGGAAACCCATCGAATGCAGCTGAGATCTTCCACTGCAAAACGAAGAGGAAATGAAGGTAACAAAGTTTCTATCAAGTAACAATAGGCACAAGATACCCCACAGGGCCCATTATCATCCAACCATTTTGAATATGAATAGGTGACTCCCACCATGTAGCAAGGTAAAGTGCCCAAAACAAAAATGAGGGGGAAAATGAGATCTAAGAAACACAGTCCTCAAATTGTTAATGCAGAATTTGTTCCCATGGAAACCTTACTTAAGGAGTCCCCTGAAGCTAAGAAAAACAGAAAGAGGAAACAAAATCAAGGCCCTGGAATGCCCAGTAAGCCCAATAGAAAAACCAGAATTACTAATCGGTTAAGACTGAATTCCAAGACACTTTTTAACCCATCATTGAAAAAACCCTAACCAATTATAATTGAAGATGAGGACAGCTCAGGATTTGCCAACATGGAATAAATGGCAGTCCATACATTGAATAAAATGACAGGGGATAAAGAAAAGTTGAAATTCAATAAGGGAGAAACTTCAGGGATGCAATTTGCAACCGTCAAAACATAATACCCTACGGATTCACATTTACAACAAGATGTAGGGGACTTTGGCCCAGATCCTGAGCATGACTCTAATGGCATTTCCCCAAATGCATGGTTACCCTCCAAGCAAATTTCAGATGACACCAAACTAGAGATCAAAGCCAACATATAATAAATGCAGGGGTCTATGAAAGAAGCACATGGTAGGGGGTCTGAAGTAATAAACATGTATGAAATGAGGTCCAGAAAAAAGCAAAATGCTAGTTGATCACATTAAAGGTACCATGGATGAAGAGCAGGGGATAAAAGAGAGAGGTAAGAAGCAGGTTTTAATTAAGACAAAGGTGGAGGTTGATGAAGGTATAAATGAAAGCCACCAGGTGCAAACATTTAAACAGAAAATTCAGACTTTGCAACAACAGAATCAAGAGTTGGAGATGCAGCATTCTAAGCTGCAAAAGAAGTACCATAAACTAAAAAGAAAGCATCACAAAACTTGCTTCTTCTTGAAGGAGATAATCTGAAGAAGATTGTTGTTGTTAAATAAGAAGAGTCCGGGGATAATTCCAGCTAATCAAGCTATCTCCCAGTTAGTCTCTAGTTGGAGTACATGTGGGTACTCATGCACAGTTCTAGTCAGCCTCATCTGTCAAATTTTTTGTTAAGGATTGTTTTACTCCAGCTCAAATAGTAGTTATAGTTTGCACTTTTAGAAGTCTAGTTGCTCTATGTTCAAGACATTACTGTCAAAGTATAATAAGTGGTCATTTTTGTTTGATATGACCACATTTTTTGTTGAAGTTAAGTTTAAAGTATGTCATGACTATATTCCCAATTGAATACACTCGAGTCAAGAGTTGTTTTGAGGTTGTTATGTAGAGATAAAATTTAGTTTTCAAAATGGTCGAAACCCTCTGCAACAATGATAAATAGACAGATTTTGTAATGAAGGAGGGTTCAGTTTTTAGTGAAAGATTCAAGCATCAGAATTGGTTGGACCTGAACTTATGATTGTAAATCTCTCTACCTGGGGAATATATATCTTGATGATAGTTTGTATTTTCTTGCTCAGGTCTTTATGTGTTTTAATCTTATCTTGGATGCAAATTTGGAATGTGTG
>ML789326.1:37396-54646 GCA_009831015.1 Picea engelmannii
CTTCTTCTTCCAACCTAGCAGAATCTGACCCAAAGTTAGAAGAGATGACTAGGACCTTGAAATCCCTAACTTCAGAGATAGCCAAGTTGAAATGGGAAACCAAGCAGCCAAATAGGCCATATCAGGATGTTGGAAACAGAAACACAAATCAATTTAGAAGGTCGAATAATGCTCCTCAAATCATGCAGAGAGAGAGGATAAATGTTGAGGATCAAAGAGTTGTACCTCCTTTTCAGAACAATGAGATTGATGAGATGGATGTAGAGAGTGATGATGTAGACGACATTGTTGTATTGTTCAATGAGACTGATATTTATCCTAGTCACCTAACACAACAAGACTATGAGATATCACAGTTGTCAAGCCAGTTTGATGATGAGAATAAGGAAGAGAAAATCTTTCAAAGTCAACCCCAAAAGAAGTATGATTTGAGGCCTAGACCAGGGGATCCCAAAGCAAATGCCCCTGCTAAGAACAAAAAGTCATATCTTCCTCCCAAACAAGGCCCAAGCAAGGGTACATCAAACAAAAGTGATCAACCTCTACCATCTAAGCATGTTGCCCCTGAAGTAAAAGAAGCAGACAGACAACCAATCTCTTTCAGCATAGAGCATGAGCAGAGAAATATAAAGATCCATGTACCTTTAACATAATTGTTGAAAAATGAGCCATTCAAGAACATTATTATGAATGTTTTGAAGCCACATGTTTTTGCTATGACATCTGATCTAATCATCTTGCAGGATGAAAACCCTGTCATTATTGTGGGACCACACATTGAGGATGGGTCCGATTCTTTTCCACCCTTTTACATATCCTTGAATGTCCATTACAAAATATTACAAAATTGTTTGATGCACTCAGGTGCCTCTCATAATGTCATGCCTAAAGTTGTAATGGAAGATCTAGGACTAGAGATCACCAAGCCATACCGGGATCTTTACTCCTTTGATTCTAAAAAGGTAAAATGTTTGGGACTAATTAAATATTTGGTGGTTTCTTTGTCTCAACTATCCATGAAAAGTGCAGTGATGGATATTGTTGTAGCTGACATACCCCCCAAGTTTGGTATGTTTTTGTCCAATACATGGGCCAAGAAAGTTAGAGGACCCTACATATGGATCTTAAATATGCAACCATTCTTGTCTTTGAAGGGGAACACAGGAGGTTATACAAAGAGGTCAATATTGTCAGTGATCATCAGAATCCAGGTACCCATCCAATTTATGTTGTTGATGATGAAATTGGGTCATCTATTTTCCATATAAATGATGATGCACCAGAAATATCAGTCAGCAAATGCAAAAATCAGCCACTGACGGATCAAGGGAATGAAATATGGAAGATGTATTTTGATGGCTTATCTTCAAAGGAGGGTTTTGGGGCTGGTATAGTCCTCATTTCTCCTTCAAGGGAGGTGGTTACACTCTCATATAAGCTAGAATTTGAAACAACTAACAACATAGAAAATATGAGGCCTTAGTGTTGGGATTGAGGGTTGTTAAAGACATATCCATCGATAGATTGGCAGTATTTGGTGATTCTAAGTTGATTGTCAACCAAGTCAAAGACATTTATCAAGCAAAGTAACAAAGGCTGAGACAATATATAAACGAGGTATGGGACTTCTTTCTAGTATTCAATATTTCCTTTGTTCCTAGAGAGGCTAATCAGAGGGAAGATTCTTTAACCTTGGTTGTCAACACCTTTAAACCTCCTATAGGTCCAAATTTCAAGTATGAAGTGAAGGTTAGGCATAGGAAAGCCATACCAAACAATGTCAAGCATTGGTAGGTCTTTAGTGATGACTTGGAGCTCAAAATTTTCTTGCAAACCATTGAAGAATTCTCAAATATATCCATTGATCGGGAGAATGAAGAAGATGAAACAGAAAATCAGCAAACATCTCATTTTCTGAACAAGGTGGATAGCCACAACATTGTTGAACTCAAGAAAAACCATATCCCAAGAGGCTTAGTGCCACTGGAGAGGTTGTTTGGCAGCAATGATGTCTCCAGGAAAGTTTCCATGAAAAATTAGGAACAAGAAGTAATGGACTGCAACATTGGGATAGCTGCAAATCCCAAAGTAGTCAACATATCCAAGGCACTGCCAGAGGAAAAAAAAAGCAAGTATGTCAGCCTCATGAAAAAGTTTGTTGATATTTTTGCATGGTCTTATGAGGACTTGAAGACCTTTGACATCGACATCATTCAACACAAGATCCCTCTAAGGGAGAGCTCAAATCCATTCATGAAGAAAATTAGACAATTCAATCATCTCTATTATTGAAAAAGACTTGAAACGAATGCTTGATGCCAAAATCATTGTTACCTTGAGGTACTCAGATTGGGTGGCCAACTTAGTGTCTGTTAGGAAGAAGAGTGGAGAAATACACTTGTGTGTTGACTTTAGGAACCTGAACAGGTGTTCTCTAAAAAACAACTATCCTATGCCCAAGATGGACCATATTTTGCAGAGGATAGTAGGTGCCCACAGAATTTCCATGTTGGATGGATATTTTGGTTATAACCAAATAGAAGTGCTTGAAGAAGACAAAGAGAAAACAGTCTTCACCACCCGATGGGGCACATTCATGTATGACAAAATGCCCTTCAGTCTGATGAATGCAGGGGCCACCTTCCAGACCACCATGGACATTTCATTTGGGGGGGAAAAGTACAAGTTCATGTTTATATACCTGGATGACATCACCATATTTTCAAAGTCTGATGATAAACATATACAACACCTGGAGCAGATTTTTCAAAAATGTAGAAGGTATGGAATCTCCTTTAATCCCAAAAAGTCCCATTTTTCTATGTTAGAAGGCAAACTTCTAGGTCACATTATATCAGTAGGGGGAATAAAAATAGACCCATAGAGAGTTGATGCCATCCAAAAAATTGACATCCCAAGGAATAAGAAGGATATCCAATCTTTAATAGGAAAAATAAAATTTTTAAGGTGCTTTGTGCCAAATTTTGTTGAAATCATAAATCTTATTACTAACATGTTGAAGAAAGACGCTAACATAAAATGGTCATAAGAGGCCAAATCATCCTTCCATGGGATTAAGCATGGTTTGGTTGAAGCCCTTGTGTTGGTTAGTCCGGACTATTCCAAAGAATTCCTCATTTTCTCCTTTGCCTCCGAGGAAACTATTGTTGTTGTATTGTTGCAAAAGAATGAAGAAGGGCATTAACAACCCATTTCCTTCTTCAGTAGAGCGCTCTGATATGTTGAACTGAAATATGATATATTGGAGAAGCAAGCATATGCATTGGTCAAATATTTGAAGGTCTTCAAGGTGTGTGTGATGCAATCCATCATAATGGCCTATGTTCCTAGCAGCAATGTGAAGGAAATTCTTGTTCATCTAGACAGTGAAGGGAAGAAGGGCAAGTGGATTGTCAAATTGTTAGAGTATGACCTACACATAAATCCCACCAAGTTGATTAAGGGGCAGGGCCTTGCAAAATTGTTATCGTATTCAAACTGCAAAGCATTGGAATTACACCATACTTTCACCCAATCGGATGCCTCCATGATGCAGGTTGGAAAGGACAACATGCAAGTATTTGATCATTACTCTCTTTCACCCTAGTATAGATATGTTGTGTACTTTTTGCAACACATAGAATGTCCACCTGAATTGGAAAAAAACTAAGGCTAGGTCTCTTAATTGAAACCTTTAAAATTCTGCATCATATACCAAAATTTGTATTGGAAAGATCCTGTTGGTATTTTGCTGAAATTTCTAGATGATGATGAGTCTAAACATGCCATAAAAGATATGCATAGAGGGGCTTGTGGAGGACACCAACATTGGAAAGCTACATCCCTCAATATTTTGAGGACATGATACTATTGTCCCACCATCTTCTATGATGTGTTTTCCACAGTCAGAGCTTGTGAAGAATGTCAGAAACTTGCTAGAAAATAGAAATTGCTCTCACTACCCCTAAAGTCCATTACTCCTAGTGGTCCCTTTCAGCAATGGGGACTAGACTTTATAGGTGATATAAACCAATCCTCCAGTGGACAGAATAAGTGGATTCTTACTACCACTGACTTCTTCACTAAGTGAATTGAAGTTGTGTCCACCAGGAATGATACTAACAAGGTGATCATAAATTTCTTTGAGACAAACATATTTTCCAGGTTTGGTTTCCCCAAGAAGTTAGTCACAGAAAATGCCCAACCATTCAAGTCCAAGGTCATGATTGACTTATGTAGGAATTACAACATTGTCCTAACACATTCTACACCCTATTACCCACAGGGAAATGAGTTGGATGAATCATCAAACAGTACCATCATTAGGATCATCAAGAAGTTGTTCGCTGAAAAAAAAACCTTGGGACTCTAAGCTTAAATATTCCTTGTGGGCTAACAGGATCAACACCAAGAAGTCATTGGGAACCTCCCCATTTCAGCTAGTTTATGGGGTAGATGTTGTCTTTCCCACTCAGCTTGGTCTACCAATCTTAAAAAATTTACAAGAAGAAGTGGAGGAACCTAATGACATCCAGAGAATAATTTTTCAAATTATTGAAGTACAGCAGAAGAGAAGAGCATTGAATCAAAGAATTGAGGCATACCAGAGCAAGGTCAAGGAAGCCTTTGACAGGAAAACCAAAAAGAAAATATTTCAAGAAGGAGACCTCATATTGAGGTGGGATGCTAGGAGGGAGGACAAGCCTAAACATGGTAAGTTCAATAATATTTGGTTTGGTCCATTCAAAGTGGTCAAGGTTCTGGATAATAATACATTTATATTGCAAAAACTAGATGATATTGAGATCTTTGGAGGCCCAGTTAACAGGTGCTTCCTAAAACATTACTTTTCTTAATGGACCAAGGGTGTTCCATACTATACCATAGTTATTTTTCATTTTCATTTTGATTTGATAGTTTTGTTTGAATAAAAACTCCATAGCCCAACAAAGGCACTGGGGTGTAGCTGCAGTTTTAAGTTTCAGGTTGAATAAAGAAAGATATCATGGTTGACAGACAAACAACAGAGGTAAGTTACAACAAGTGGGAGCATATTTTGAAAGAGTAAGGCACGTAGTCTACTATTCTTATCACCTCACGGGGAAGTTTTATCCTCGGTTGGAGCCAATGTTGAAACTTAGGTCTACACCTATGTTATTTCCCTCCATTATCCTTTATATATGTAAATCCTTATTTTTGTTCAATTTATTTTCCATGGTTTGATGAGTCTACTTGAGTTGTTCTCACCCTTCTATTGACTTTGCACCATTTTATTGCTTTCTTGGAAGGTTATTGCATGTTCTGGTTTGGGTTAATAACACATGTCATCTTGAATTTATCGTTATTGAGCTTATAGCAGGTTTACCAAGCCTTTTTTATGCAAAAAAACATTGATTGCAAGAACAAGCTTGTTCTTGCAAACAGTAGGAAATCATGTTGTTTAAATTATTTTAAACGTTCAAAAAAAATTTAAATATTTGAAAATGATTTGTTGGCACCTGCATGTGTATGCATGCTCATGTGCACTGAACTTCACGAAAGGTCACCTCTGGGTTCATCATTGCACAGCTCGTGTTAAGATCGTGAAAGTTGCACCTCCAATTCTCGTCATCACAGGTTTACGAGGAATTATAATTATAGGTGTTAAATTACATCAGAATAAAATTCACATTCAGCTCGTTTCTTGGAGCAGAGGTGGTCAACACAAAATGGTGTCTCCCTGAGACCGATGGCAGTTGAACAGAATAGAGCCACAGGGGCTCAAGTTGTTCGAAGTTGTCTCGAAAATCAGAGATATTTTTGTTAAGGCATAATGGTATGACTTTATTTGCGCCTTCAAGGGACACCACACAGGTGTGGCTCTGTTATTTGCACAAACGTTCGACGGGTTCCAAACCTAACTCAAGGACACTTGTATCCACATTTCATTGAAGCAGCTTGTGTTCTCCCGGTCTATGGAGAAATGTGGTTTAAGAAAGGTAAATTACCCCAAAACTTTGCAATAAATTTTTGGTGTCAAAGCACCAAAACCCCGACTAGAGCCAGGGAATTCCCATCACATGGATAAAGGAGGAATAGAAAGCTACCCTCATAGCAGTCCAGAGATACATCACAGGTGAGGACCGATTTTCGATTGTGCATTGTTACCACCTTCGATTTATCATGCACCTCAGCATGGATAAAGAATTAAATTTGCCTTTTTATTTACTCAAGATTTTAACTAAGATGGCCAGAAGGGTTCAGAGCCACCCCAAGTCTTCCCACGGGAGCTTGTATCTTCAAGGTTTGATTAAAATTCTAGTGCTCTTCGCTTTGGGTGAAATTGAGATTCCATGGAACTACTTTTTACAATCTATAGGTTTACAAGAACAAGAACAGCAGCTTGATCCACATACTGAGGATGAAAACGACGAAGATAATCCAGAAGGGTAAAGTTCCCAAAACAAAAAATGAGGGGGCAAATGAGATATAAGCAACAGAGTCCTGAAATTTTTAATGTAGAATTTGTTCCCATGGAAACCTTACTTAAGGATTCCCCTGAAGCTAAGAAAAATTGAAAGAGGAAAGGGAATCAAGGCCCCGGAATGCCTAGTAAGCCCAACAGAAAAAACCAGAATTACTAATAAGTTAAGACTAAATTCCAAGGCACTTTTTAACCCATCATTGAAAGACCCCCAACCAATTATAATTGAAGACGAGAATAGCTCATGATTTTCCAACATGAAAGAAATGGCAATCCATACATTGAAGAAAATGACAGGGGATAAAGAAAAGTTGAAATTCAGTAAGGGATAACCTTCAGGGGTGCAATTTGCAACTATCAAAATAGAATACCCTGCAGATTCAGGTTTACAACAAGATGTAGGGGACTTTGGCCCAGATCTCAAGAAGGACTCTAATGGCATTTCCCCAAATGTAGGGTTACCCTCCAAGAAAATTTTAGATGACACCAAACCAGAGATCAAAGTCAACATATCATAAATGCAGGGGTCTATGAAAGAAGCACATGGTAGAGGGTTTGAAGTAATACACAGGTATGAAATGAGGTCCAGAAAAAAGAAAAATGCTAACTGATCACAATAAAGTTGCCATGGATGAAGAGCATGGGCTAAAAGAGAGAGGTAAGAAGCATGTTTTAATTAATCCAAAGGTGGAGGATGATGAAGGTATAAATTACGGCCACGAGGTGCAAACATTGAAACAACAAATTCAGACTTTGCAATAGCAGAATCAAGAGTTGGAGAAGCAACATTCTAAGCTGCAAAAGAAGTACCAGAAACTACAAAGAAAGCATCAAAAAACTTGCTTCTTCTTGAAGGAGATAATCTAAAGAAGATTGTTGTTGTTAAAGAAGAAGAGTTCGAGGATAATGCCAGCTAATAATGCTATCTCCCAGTTAGTCTCCAGCTAGAGTACATGTGGGTACTCATGCACAGTTCTAGTCAACCTCATCTGTCAAAGTTTTTGTTAAGGATTGTTTTACTCCAGCACAAACAGTAGTTATAGTTTTCACTTTTAGAAGTCTAATTGCTCTATGTTCAAGACATTACTATCAAAGTATAATAAGTGGTCATTTTTGTTTGATATGAACCACATTTTTAGTTGAAGTTAAGTTTAAAGTATGGCATGACTATATTCCCAATTGAATACACTCGAGTCAAGAGGTTTTGATGAGGTAGTTATTTCGGATTCATCGCATTGGTTTTTTATTTTCGACGTTTCGGACCAAACCAATGTGGTCCATCATCAAGAGGTTTTTTCAGGTTGTTATGTAGAGATAAACTTTAGTTTTCAAAATAGTCGAAACCCTCTGCAACAATGATAAATAGAAATATTTTCTAATGAAGGAGGGTTCAGTTTTTAGTGAAAGATTCAAGCATCAAAATTGGTTGTGTTTCCTCCTTTATACACACCTGGGTAGCGTGGAAGAAATCTTCAATCCACTTGGTGTGTCCTTGGGGGCAAGTTAGAGTGAAGGTGATGTCACCTAATCCTCAACTCCTCCGTCTAGGATAACTCCTAGCAAAGCCAAGGGGGGTAATCCCTATGAAAAAGAATCTAAGGCTTTTAATCTGTGAAGACTGAAAAGTAAATTTTAATCTAGGAGTTTAAGGTGGAAATACCAAGATTAGTATTAGCAGTATATATGACTTAATTATAAAAAAGGATACAACCTGTAAGTCACATAAAACCATCACTCATACATTCATCATATACGTCAAAAGGAAATGACTTGAATCATAAGAGCTTGTGAAGTAAAGATAAATATGACTGTAAATATAATAAAGAAGACCAGTGCGAGAAAGGCAAAATGTGATGTTTTGAAAAGTGTTGTGTTTATTTTATCTTGAGTATTTTATTATGGGATTTGGGAAATTTAAGCAAGTCTTGAAACCATGAAGTGGGGATTAAAGTCGGGGTCCCCACTCTTTGTGTGCAATAGTGCATTTGGCCCCCTTTACTCGCTATTCAACAATCTTATAGACATGTCGATTGGGTGTGTCATAGGTCCAAAAGAGGAGAGAACAAATCTCATTAATGAATATCCCCTTGACTTAACACACTGCACCCATATGCAGAGGTCTTAGACGAATAGCGCAATAAAGTAGATTTCCCTATTTAAGACTAACATGTGTTACTTAGGTCTGTTTCTGGGTCTCCGAAGCCACCCGAAAGTAGTAACGAGATTGCATACGTGGTTGAGTAACTAAGATTTATTCCAAATAATTGCAAAAATGAACTAATCTAGAGATTAGTATTCTATGAAAAATAAAACTATTCTGATACTTGTGGTTGATTTTAGAATTTTCAATTTAGTGATGTGCATTCCTTTTATCGTTTTTATGCAATTGAAATTAAACTACTAAGCAAATAACACAGGAAACAACCTCGAAGCAGAAAAAAGAGACCAACACATGTTTCCCCCCTGGGGCTAGGGAAACGAAGAAAGACGAGCTTTGTGGCTCACAAACTTTTTTTGACTTCTACACTACTTTATTTTTGGATGCACTTGGTCTTTTATGAAGTAAGACCGAGGCTTACAATAATTTTCAAACTTGAAAAAACTGAACTAAAGGTTCCCGACAACTCTATGGGTTTATGAAAGAGGTTTAAACTTTGGAATCCAGGAAGAACCTCCCTTTGTACCTTTTATTCCTGCAAGAAAACAGAAAGCAATGGAAAGCAAATAATGGCCAAAAACACTTTAAGAGTGTCTTTGGTTATTAGTATAAAATTGAAAAAAAATCTAAGTAAAATAACTACAAAATTATGCAAAATGGAACTAAGGAAATCAAGCTAGAGGCTAGTTTCCTTAGGATCTTTTATGGTTGTTATAAAACATAAAATTCAGAGAACTTTAATGCTATATTTTAACCATATAAACTCTTGGAAAAGTTTTTCTTTTAACCCTCTAAAAATATCAGAAATTTACTTGCATAAAGGGACTCTTTTTCTATGCTAGATATAGATTTTTTAAAGATAGAAATTTAGAAGTAAAATTATATATATGCTATCACTTGCATGCATGAAAGGAGCTAAAGATTTAAACTTTGAAAACAGATCCAAACTTGATTGCATAAAATGTAATAAAGTAACCAAGAATATTTGAATTTGAGAGAAGGAGAAGAGAACCAGCTTGTGCTTGGAATGTCTTGGGCAATGGAGTCCTTGGTGAACTTAGGAGGGATCTTCTTCTAAGACTTAGAAGGGAGGATGAGTCAAGATAGATCTTCCACCTCTCCAAGATGAGGTATCTAATACTCCAATCACTTGCAAACAAAAGGTTAGAAGATGGTACCACCTACAAAAGAGATCTCAACATACAATATATTAAACCAAAGATATTGCATATAAAAACTTCTTAAATAAATGAGTAATAAGACTACTAATAAAGCCAGCTTAGCAATCCTATCCTATTGAGCAATAGTACTCCTACAAGGCCACATTAACCATAATAGAATGACAAACAAAATAGAATAATATCACCTCATTCACATAAGCATCCACACACTTGAACAATGCACCAATTCAACCTCCAAAGTCTTCTTTTATTCCAATAACCAAATAGAAATTACAATGATAGAGATGCAGCAAGCTATTTCTCCCAAGCTCCGACTAACTGACAAGAGGGAGGTTCGACCTTCCTTTATACATGTATTGGTGAAGACTCCAAAGAAAGGGYGCATGGGGATAAGAGGAGATGTGCATGAGCTAAGGGGAKTGGTGCATGAGTGAGGTGGGAGATGAGTGGAGGAGGTGGTAGGTGTAGTGGAGTRGAGTGAGGGTAAGGGCGAGTGAATTGAGGGTGGTAGGTGAGTGASGTGGAGTTGCGGGCATTGGTATTAGCACCCTCAAGGAGAATGCACCAACTATGCAAGGGAATGTGTGTGAGCTCATTGGGATCTCCACCTACATGCCATGTCAACTAGGCCATGCACCCTCACTAGGCGAAGCCTCTGCCAACTACACTCGGGACTCTAGACAAGGAAAAACATGTTTCCGGCATCTTTTCTAACTTTTAGGAATTCCCTTAAATTTTAGGAAAAATAATTAAAATCCTTTTTTGGCCTTTTTGACAGCAAATTACATTTTTGAGTGATTAAAATCACTTTTTTGCCTCAACAAAGGGGGAATAAGGGTTTAGGGGTGATCTGGATTAGAAAACGAGCAAAAATATGGCATCTAACATTGACTTATGCCATTTTTTACAACTTTATTGACTTTTACATTAAAATGCTCGTTTTATGGGAAATTTTTATTTTGACTAAAACATTAAAAAAAAACTATAGGGGACTTAGGGCAATTTTCATATGACTCAATAGACATGACCTAGAATGAACTCATATACAGTTAGACACTAGACATTGGTTATACCATGCCTAACCACCAGCACATACTCCAGCTTTGGAGTCAATTTTGAGTGAAAAAATTAGAAATTAGTAATCGCCTGATAGGCAAGAATTAATTAACTAAAAAAAACACTCTGGAGTACATGCTCGTGCCTAGGTCTTAGGTGGCCAATAGTATTTTACAACTTTCATGCTTAAGTCATTTATTACAATGCCCCGGAGGGATGGAAATGCGGAAAAATGGTGGTCTGATAGACATGTTGAATTTGTGAACACTGACTTCTGAGCATCTGTCTGCTCAGTCTCTGGCAGCTCATCCTCAAATCCATCTAGTACAACTCAGTGGATAACAGGCTAGACATGAACTTATGATTGTAAATCTCTCTACCTGGTGAATATATATCTTGATGACAAATTGTGTTTTCTTGCTCAAGTATTTATGTGTTTTAATCTTATCTTGGATGCAAATTTGGAATGTATGCAATGTACATTTCCTTCTTCCTTTCAGTTATTGTTTTAATTAATATTTTTGTTGTTATGCAACTTGTTAATCAGTTATTGCTTTAGTGAAAGGCTCAGTTATTTTGCAACTTGTTGGATGATTTTTATCTGGATATTTGTTTAGGTCTTGAAATATTATTTTGGGCCTTAAATCTCACACAGCTAGTAACTCATTATATTGCTTGTTGTTGTTTCATTTGTTTATCTTTCCATATCCTTACATGTTCATCAAAATGCATACCATTAGCTAAGGGGAACCTGCATTCATATTGTTTGGTCAGTCCAACCAGATTTCTAATATTGAAAAACTTATCCATTAGCTTACCAACAGACCTAATTAATCAAAAAACAAACCATTCAAAAACTTGAGGTGGCCTAGCTCTACCCTTTAGCAGTCATGTGCGGACTTTAGGACCAACAATATCCATCACTCTATTGATGTCATATTGAACTGTATCTCAGATCATGCTTATGTCTTTCATATACTTGTCCACCCAATCCATGGATTCATATACTTCCTTGCAGCTTGATCCACAAAAGATGTGCTCAACTATCTCCTCTATAGTTGAGCCTTGATCCTCCAGTGGCCTCTCCAACAAAAGCGTCTCATGATCCCCACAATGCAAAATAGGCTCTTAGTTAAAACCCTCTACGTCAAACCTCTCCTCAAGCACCTGCAACTCTAAATGCTCCTCGTGTGGGATCATCACAAGAGGATCCTCCCTCGAATCATGAGTGCCACTCACACCCCCATGTGTCATGGCTACTAAATATGATGGATTCTTTGTTGTTGTCAATGTTGAAGAGCGTGTCAAACTCAGCGGGTAACAAAGATCTTCAACCTCATTTTCCTAGTCTTCAGCAAACTTAAGAGCAAGGTCCATATCCATGAATAGTTGCAAGTAATCAGATTTCATCTTCTCTGGTGCGTCTTTGATGATGCGCAATTGGGTACTAATGACTCCATCTGCAATTCCCCTTTGCCTCTCCTCCAACTGGGTTTTCCACATAAGGTCTTCAATAAACTTATGAGTACCATCTTCCCTCATCAACACTTGCACAATTTTCTCCTCTGTGACCAATAGTTGGTTCTCCAAATCTCGCAATGTTATTTCATCGACATGTTGTGGACTTTCACACAAGGGACCAACTGAATCACTAGTTGATATTGTGCAATGATGGGTCTCACATGGACTATCCTCATACAAGATTCTTGATCTATTCTCGTCCACCAAATCGTCCCCTTCATTGTCATCCTTTGCGCATGCATCATCATATATGCCATAAATAGGATGAGGTGTCAAATCGATGGCATCATCAATCATACACAGGGAAAGATGTTGGCTCCTCAACATCAGCTTATTGGAACATTTCCTCATGGTCATCAAAAGTAGGACAAGATGTTGCATCCTCATCTTCTCCATCTAGCACACTAGTGTCATCAACCTCATCCGTTAGTTCTGATGATGTATCATAAATTGTTGTTTGGTCGTCCTCTATGCACACATCCTCCTCATGGCTAAGATGCATCCTCCTCGACCTGTCCTTCATGCTCATCCTTCTTCACTTCCTGCCTTGTGCTTTTAAAATAATCCTCGTCCAAATCTCTGGGCCATCTTCTGTACCAAAGGATGTAATAGTTTTTAAAGTGCAAAGTTGCACAGATCTCCTCGTCGAATGTTAGATACTCCTGGTAGTAAGGCATGTATTTATTTTCCTCCAGCTTCCTCAAAAGTTCATCCAAACGTTATGGATTTATCTTCTTAAAGCACTGCATTTCTAGAATAAGTTCTTGTTACTTCACAGAAATAATATAAAAAGTATTTTCATTGATTTTCACTATAATATCCCTAATAGAGATAGGCTAGGATATTATGCTCTATGTTGTGTTCTGAATGAGTATTTTTGTCATATAGTTTGCATACATAGTTTTTTATGCCAAAAATTTATTGAAAACTTCTTGCAAATAGTTTGCAAGTAAGCTATACATGGAAATGGCATCAAACACATTGCATACACCTCAAAATACTCATGAAACGGGAGAGATAGCAGTGGCATTTTTATTTTAGATGGAAACAATACAATCACTAGCAGTAGCTGCAATTATCTAATGATCACACAATATCAATACCAAAACCTTGAGATGATGCCACTCCCTCCTCAATAGTTGTTACTACTACTACAAGACTCCCCGAAATACTCTGTTTCCCTCTCAATTCCCACGACTCAGCAGAAATGGCACTCGACCCTGACTGAAATGCTCGTTGCTTTGTCCCAAAGGAGCCCATGACTCTCTTCTTCTATTTTGCAGCTTTCTAGAGACCCTTGCGGTCTCACCTACACTTTACTGCCAGCAAAGAGGTGACACGACCCTCTCCAAGCACCCTACAACCTGCAAATGGATCCTCATGGCCCTCCTCTAGCTCTTGGTTATGCATATAGGGGCTCACGACCCTCTCTTAACCTTGTGTGACTCCACCAAGGGGCTGAAACCCTCTCTAGTGCCTCCACGACACCTTATTGTCCACGATTCAACAGATGGGAAGGGTTTCGGTCCTCCTAAATTCCCCAGCGACCCTCCTATGCACCACGGCCTCCACCTAAAATCCTCATGACTGCTACAGATCTCTACGACTAGCAAAAGATGATGAATCGACCTGCCAAATAGAGACAAATCGGTTCTCCCAATAAGCTGGCGAACCTCGCAATCAAATCGGCCCTACAAGCAAAGAAATTGACCCCAACGACCAAGTCGATCCAGCAACCAAGATATCGGTCCTTGGGGAATGAAAATCGGCCCAGCGCAAGGAATATGTGCCCCCTCTAGTTGAACACAACCCCCAGCAAGGAGATTCGACTATCTACTAAAGTTTCTCGATCCCTGGGCAAGGAAGTTCAGCCTAGTAAAGTAAGACGACCCCAAACATCCATAGACTCAGCCAGCACACTAAAATCGATCCTCTGGATGATAGATTCACCCAGCAATAAAGTAAACTCAAGATAATAAACATTGATCCATGATCCCTGTGAGAATAAACTCGACCTCTTTCTAAGGGAATTCGCCCAAGTAGCAATGAAGAGAATACTCACATGCTGGCAAGATCGTAAGCTCTTATACCACTGTAATATCCCCAGCTATGTTAGGCTAGGATATTAGTGATTTCGTCACAAAATTGCATTACAAGTATCCTTTATAGCCTAATCTTATTGACAACGGATTCTACCAATAAACATTTTTTCAAACATATTGCATGCAATTCAAATACCCATAATATGGAGAAAACACGTGGGTATTTTATTATGAATGGAACCCAAAGTACAACATCTAATGGTTACTATGGCAGTTGTAGTACATCACTGAAAACACACAATATCAAACCAAAAACCTAGAAGATGTCATGGTCACCACTAGAAAATCCCACGAATCTGCACCTCCAAACTGATATCAAACCACAAATGAAGCTCAGTTGAAGATCTTGGATGGATCCTCCTCCTTGTCTAGCCAGGGTGGATATTGCACCACCGAAACTAAACTGCAATGGAAGGGTTTTTCCAAACCCTAACGAAAACCTTGGCTCCAAGAGCACTCCAAAGAGATCAATCCAAAACATAGTCCAAAGTGATGTGCTACCCCTTCTTTTATTCTTCTTCTATGCCTTCTAGAACTTTCCCCTTTTTTTACTAAATCCAACATGACCCTTATTCCCTTTTTACTTTTCACTTTAAGATTAAAAGTCGTTTTTAATAATGTTTAAGTAACTTATTCATCTAAAGTTACTTTGTTTCCTTTTTACTTAACGTCACTGTAAAAACATAACATCTCCTAACTAAGCGACATTAAATAACCCATGACTTCCTTCTTTTTTCTTCATTGACAAGCCTCGAAAGTCATTTTCGACCACTGAACAGGGAAACCCAAAAATGGATACATGACACTTTTGGAAGTGTGAGCATGCAAGACTTGAGAAGCACTAATAGAGAATGTATAGTTATCTTCCTTACCTTCTAAAGTTTAGCTCTACAGGTCGATTGATTGTCTAGTTGACACATCTCCTTCAAGCTTCTTAACTTTCTCTTCTAGTTCTTTAGTCTTCTGTCAACAAGCCTTCTCTGTATGTCTTAATTTCCTACAATAAAAACAAGTCTTATTCTTCATGTTGGGTATGTGTTATATTCTTTGCATGTGTGTGTGTGGGTGCGTCAGATATGACAACTACCTCTAACGATCTCTCGTAGTAGTGGTCTATCTGTGTCATGTGCGTCGAGCGCTTTCCTAGGGGGGTCCTAGGGGGGGGTAGGTATGCCCCCCCTGGTTATGCACAGCGTTCGACAACAGGAAGTAGCCCGGGGCCAACAGAGTTCGGGGCAGTGCCCCGAAAAAAAAATTTGGGGCAATTTTTGTTATTTTTAGCGGATTTTTCTATTTTTAGCGGTTTACTAAAAATAATCCCGATTTTAGGGATTAGGGTTTTGGTATCTACGGAATGCCTAAAAACATTGTATATATTGTATAGTGAATGGTGAAATTCCATATAATGAATATAAGAAATGTTTTCCCGGTTGAGGGTTTCCGGTATAAAATCTCTGTGTACTCTGTGTATAAGCCATTGATTAAATTATGTTTTGCTTAAGAATCTATATGCATTGCTTTACTTCAAACGTTTAAAACTTACATGTGGTATCAGAGCTCGTTTTTGGCTTCAGAGAGATGCCTTTGTTGTTGAGGGTTTGGCTCGGTCTTGATAGATCAAGTTTATCTTGGGTCTGTGATAAACCTGGGTTTAGTGGGAGCTTTTGCAGTGGAGATTCGACTATAGAAAGAGGAATGGCAAGCTCATCTAGAATCGAGATAGAGAAGTTCAATTGTAAAAACTTTGAGCTATGGAAACTGAAGATGGAGGACCTTCTTGTAGACAAAGAGCAATGGATCGTTGTGGATCCCGGTACATAGCCTACTGGTACATCGTCTACTAGCACATAGGCTACTGGTACACAACCTATTAGTACACAAACTACCAGTACACCACCTACTGGTATGTCGAAGGAAGATTGGGAGAAGTTGGACAGAAGAGCAAGGAGTACTATTCGACTATGCCTAGCAGATTCGGTGTTGTTGAATGTCTCGGGAGAATCTACAGCCAAGGATCTATGGGATAAGTTGGGGAATTTGTATCAATCAAAGTCCCTAGTAAACAAGTTGTTTCTTCGAAAGAAGTTGTATCATCTTAGGATGGAAGATGGAGATTCTGTGACAGAACATATAAATGCCTTTAATAATCTGGTAAGTCAACTTGGCTCTGTTAATATTACGATTGTAGAAGAAGATAAGTGTATTACTTTGTTATGTTCTTTGCCAGACTCTTGGGATAATTTGGTTGTAGCAATAGGTAGTACCACTCAATCTACATTGAAGTATGAGGTTGTAGTTGCATCCTTGTTATTTGAAGAGATGAGGCGAAAAAGCATGGATGGTCATAGCACAGATGCTTTATTTGTAAGAGGTCATACCCAAGACAGGAATCCTGGTAAGCCTTCAGGGTGGAGATCTAAATCTACAGATAGATCTAAGTCTCCAGGAAAATATTTGAGGAAATGTTGGAAGTGTGGTAAAACAGGGCATTATAAGAAAGATTGCAAGTCTAAGAAGGTTGAAAAACCAAAGGGATCTGATAGTACCTCTTTCATAGAGGCGAAAACCTCCACTGAAGGAGGTGATGTTTACCTGGCATCTACAAGTACACATGCAGACTGGGATGTATGGTTGATCGACTCAGGTGCATCATACCATATGACTCCTCACAGGGAGTGGTTCTCTGAATATGAAAAATATGATGGTGGTGATGTATTCCTAGGAGATGACTCGACAGCAAAAATCTTAGGACTTTGAAGAGTTAAGTTG